>JANHGO010001457.1:0-34174 GCA_024606505.1 Aquila spilogaster
TACAAATGCGGAGGAGAACACCACCAATTCTATTTATGAACTAGTGCAAGTGGTGCCCCAGCACCCTGCTGTGCTGTGCAGCTGTGTGCCACTGCTGTGCCCACAGTGCCAGGCTGAGGTGCCCTGGGCTGGAAGGCCCTTGCTGCTCAGGAGCAGCAGAGCCCAGCAGCTGCTGGCTGTGACCCACCTCCTCCCCTGGGATGCTAATATCCTCATTCTGCCACCTCAGACTTTATTGCGTACTTCACCCATATCACCCTCTATCTCTGCCTGGAAGTCAAGAAAGGTGAAGACAGCTGAAGTGTTACTATAACTTGCAGCACCTCTATAAATCTCTTTCTCTTTGTAAAGAGCCGGTGTCGTTTTACAAGTGTGATGTCTTTTTATTTTATTACCCGGCATGCAGTACATGAAACTGTTTTCCCACAGTGTGTAAATGTAGAGAGGGAGGGAGGAAACGCAGCCTTCCCTGTCGCTCTGCCATCAGCTGCCGTTCTGAGATCAGGAAGCACGGGGAAACGTGAACTGCCTGAATTCTGAATGACGAGGAAATAGGTTAAAAGTGCTACTTTGTACTGTAGCACTGTACAAAAGAGTGTTTTGTTTGACAGGACTTAATAGAAAAAATCTTTTAATCTCCGTCGCTGTGGGTAGATGGGAAGGCCAAAAAGTCTGAATGTTTTAAAGGAAAATTTTAATTAGTATGCAAATTTGACTTTCTGCATTAAAATGTCATTTACTGAGTAAATGTTGTTGCACTGGAAGTTCACATATTTGATCATTTTCTGTCAAGGTGCCTTTGCAGATTTCCTGAATGTAATAACAGCGTTTCAAAAACAAAATGAAATTCTCCTTTAGTTCCAATGCATTGGGTGTGCTCCACCAAAGCCTATGTGACTGGAATCTCCTCCATCAGCCACCAGTCCCTTCTGCTCTTTTTCTTTCCTCCTGTTCTCAGATTCTGTCTCCTGCTCCGTGCTTGCAGAAGTTTCCTGCAGCAGGGGAGCTGTGAAATACCCCATATCATAAATGTAAATCAGTGAAGCGTACCAACACAAAGATCACAAAAGCTATTGTAGTCATTCAAGTTAAAGGAAATAATCGCTGAGTTATTGCCAATTACTTGTAAAGGTTACCACAGTGATTAGCATTTACAGTATTTGGAAAATAATTGTTAACTGATTTCATTGTGTCAATAAAATCCACACCTTCCAGTCTGCTGAAGGATGAGAGCAAGAGCAGTGGTTGGTGCTCCTGCCTTGCTTTTAACATAGAGAAAAATGATGTTCTAATATAAAAGTGATGGAAAAGTGAGGGAAAAAATGGGAGAGAAAATTTCATCAAGGCAGGAAATTCCAAGCTTAGTCTCTTTCATTCAGTGTCTGTGGGGCTGGTGGCTGCTTCTAGCCACCACCGAATGAATGCACTGTCTCAAGCTGCACCTTATATGGATCTCTTCAGGGACCAGAAAACATTGCACATGGGAGCTGTATGTTTAACATTTGCCATCATTTATTGAGAGCTGAAGTTCAGGGCTGAAAAAATGATTTTAACATTCACATTTGAAGCTCCTAAGTACAGAGTACAAAGTAAGGTACAAATTCCCACCAAAGTTGAAGACATAAGGGAAAAAAAATCGTAAGATTGAAAATGAAAAGAAAAAGTCTCGGGGTGATTTGGTTCAACAGTAGTGGAAGGCCTGCCCTGCTGAGTGCAGGGTTCCTTACTGCCAGCTGCAACATAAAGATCTAACCAGGCTGATGGGTACGTGGGTGCGAAGGTTGGTGCTGAACTGTGCTCACTTGGACTGAATCCATCAAGAGTCAAGGGAGTCAGTGCGGAGGGTAAGGAGCCCTCTTTCCAGCCCAGTCTCATTGCCAGTCATATCCACAGACATGGAGGTGTACACAGGTCATGTAGCCCTTGGAAGACCACGCAGCTTTTGTGATGTCTGTATAATCTCATAGACTGAGTGTCCCACCTGAGCACAAGATATGCAGCAAGGTGTCCCTGATCTGGAGGCTCCTTGCAGCAAATCTAAAAGTTATATACGCTGCAACTGCAATGAGGCTTTCTTAGTGCCCCTCACTGCCTCATGCCTAATTTGCTCTTGCACTTATTGTCACCTTGGCTGCAAACTTCTGCGAGCCCATGGACAGTGATTAACCTTCTGACCCTCAGGCTGCCTTTTCACGGCAGGTGGAGACATGTTAGCAGGAAAGCATGCTCTGTGAATGCCTCTGCTTTGTCTGTACATAAACACCAGACGTCGATTCCTGCCGTTGTTAATCTGGCCCTTTTGATGAGCATGAAATTGGTGTGATGAAAGACTCTATAATGAATTTTCCTTTTACATAATAGACACTTTGCTGGTTAAAGGCATACCAAACTCCACTGCAGATGAATGCTTTCATTACGTTAGCAATTTTTATATCTTATTGGCAATGTTCTAAAGCAGTGAAGATTCAGACTCCTCAGTTCCCCAGAGTTTCTCTTAATTACAGCACTGACTGCTGGCGCATGAAAAAATGTCATTTGGCAAAATGGCCATCTTGGCTTCCTCTGTCTCATCCTCCCCTCTCTCAGACTTCCAAGTCCTGTTTGTTCAGTTCACTAGACAAACACATTGTTTGCTATTTGCCAGGGCAGATGTTTGTTTAATTCGGCACCTTCTGCTTCCTTCCGGAGACTGAGGAAAGTCATAAAGTCGTACTGTTCACTGTACTTTCTTTTATATTTAAAGCACCTCTCCACTGCCAGCCAAAGTGGAGAAAAGAGAAAGAACAATGTTTGCTTTGAAAATTATTTATTCAGGTTATGAAAAGTGGTTCCATGTGCTAGCATTTCTACAACCTTAACCGTCATCTCCTCTATTCTATAAAGGGCACGTGACTACACAGGAGAGTATCTGGCTGGACTGTGTTTGTGTGCGAAGAGGCTATATCCAGCCACTGAATGTTTTCACATAGAGAACAAGCCCTCATTTTCTTTGAAAGAACATGATGATCCCAACTCAAAGTGACTCATGCTCTCATCCAGCTAGGTCCTGCCTGAACGATCCTGCTATGGAGAACCAGCATTGCTGAAAAGTGTTTGCCTTGCAGTCTGGACTGACTAGCACCAGGCTGCAGAAAGCCCACATAGAACTTTGTGGTGCTCCAGAGCTGATTTGAGGACTTAAGAGGTGCAAAGACAGGGACGTGGCTTTTGCTGTCAGAAGACAGCTTGCCTTTAGGAGTGCCTGATGGAGAACAGAGGGATGGCTTTACAGACCAGCATTCACTCATGCTTTTGTTTTACGAGCCATCTCTGCTCTAAATGAAACTCTTGTTATTGAAGCCCGTATTCCAGTAGTCTTAGCAAGGGTTTGTATGTATTCCCACTCCTTTTTTCTCCCTTCCATTTTTTTCTCTGTGGTTGGCTGTGGCTGGCACAGTGTGCTTTCTTCTTCCTTCACAAAATTTTGGCATTTTTTCATGTCCTCCACTTCTTGCTTTACATGTGCATCTGGTTTCTGTGAAGCTCTGTGGTTTGCTTTGCCTTCCCTCCTCAAAGCATGGCTTTACATACCAAGCGGTAGAGAACTCTGAACGGTTCCAGTACAACTGGAGTATGGAGTCGTGTTCCTCTTTTAATGTAATAAGTAAGTTGGTGCCATTGGTCCTGATCAATTTGTGAATTTTCAGCAAATTCCGGTTGCTAGATTTATGTACATCTACCAGTGCAGAACTAGGCTTATATCTACATACTGTATGTACCCAATTTACTGTGAATGAAAAAAACACTGTAATTGTCATTAGAACCATTTGTTGCACTTCGGCAACAAGTAGGTAATGCAGATTATTTGTTACAGAGTGGAAAATGGCATGCACTGACTTGCTACTCCCTCATAGAAGCCAGGCAGAAACGAAGGGGGCTTTGCATTAAGGAACTGACATGGTCGTGAGTGAGCAGTGCAGAGCAGCACTGCCTGAGATTTACACTGCTGTGTGCCACCTGGCACTGCAGGCCTTCCTGATAGTGCTGTTACATTGATTCCCGCTGCGCTATAAACTCACAGACTGACTGGAAACTTCAACAAACCTTGCTGAGAGCGTCGCATTTCAATTTTACTGCAGACTTCTTCACTTCTCCAGGTCTGTATTAGCAGAGAAGCCAATGGAAGCAAGTGCTTTGTGAGCGTTTGCAGATTGGTACATTATTTATGTTTCCCCAGCGGTTGTTTTGTCTCAAGGAATCAATAGAATTGCTTTGCAATTAGTTCTGCCTCACGTATTGGAAAAATTCCTATCTGCATGATCACAAATTTTGTCACAATTCATGGAATTGTCCTATTTGTTTTGTGTGGCATCCTCTGCACAAATAGAATAACCTTTCTGGGAAGAAAAAAATTGCCCAAACTAATCAATGTAACAAATTCTGTAGTTGTTAATAGTACTGAGAGCACAGAAGTGGTGCCAGTGTGACTTGGAACTGAGTCTTGCTCAGTGTTCTCCAGAAGAGTGAACCTGAGCTTTGTATATAGCATTTGTATAAATCATTTCCTTGACTTCTTTTCTGTCTCATTCTTACCACATCCTTCTTATCCCTTGATTTTATAACTGCCGTACACCTGACAGTCAGCTTCAAAGATTTTCATATTATAGCCCTCTAAATCTTCCTTTCTTGACCATTATATTGTGTAGCTGATAAATTGAATCAGCTTTTTTTGGATTCATTCATTGCCCCAACTTGTAGTAGGCACTGCTTTCTGTTTTCTGTCTCATTCTAGAAGATGAGAACAGCTTTCTAGTGCGCTCTTCCTTTTCAGTCTTCTCTATCTCTACACCTGCAGTTCTAGCATTGCCAGCAAATACAAACTTCTTGCATTTGAAATTCCTATTTAAACCATTGGGAATGCGTATCTTTGCAACCCTCTCAATAGTCTTTGATAATAGATGAGGTTGTCTCAGGTTTTATGGTGCTCCTTTATGAAATCTGCGGGAATTTATGGAATGCAAACCTTTCAAGATGTTACCTAGCTGAAAAGGTTAAAGGCAGGAAGACTGCTGAAAGTGAACCAAAATGCAACGACGTTATTGGGAATCTTCTGACAGACTTCAAGAGCTCATAAAGCACCAGTGTCAATTCTGTAACTGACTAATGGAGGATACCCAGGAATTACCCTTTTTGACCAGAAAGGCTTTGGGGTTCAGCTAATTTCACTTTCTTAGACAACGGCTGTGTGCTGAAAGATTTAATTCCCTCAGGCAGAATTATTCGCTTCAACTCATGACTCCTTCTAATAAAGTGTAATATAAAATCCCGTCAAAAAGGCCAGCAGTCAAAGTCTTCGTTTGTTTATATGTTCATAACACATCAGTGAACAAAATTCTCCTTTCACTTCCATTGGTAAAGGGGAGGTAACTCCATTTAAGGCTAGTGAAAGTCTGCTGGGAAAAAAAACATGAGACAAGTGAGCCTGCTGATTTGAGCTCAGTGCATAAATGTAAGTGAAGGCAGAACTGAGTCCCTGTTATTTCCTGTCTATAACATTTCTTTCATTTTTTTCATGGCAGCTGTGTAGGGAAACTCTGAAGATCTCTACACCTAAATCATCCTTCACCAATAAAACTATACTGACTCATGGAATAGAGCAGACTTTTCAGACTAAATCTAGCAAACAACATTAAATAAGTCTCAGATTATCCCTGCACAGATATCCCTATAAATGGCCATCTACAGTACAGATGTTTCCCATCTCTTTAGGAATAGCTTTGGTGCTCAGGCAAAAGGCTCACTTGCCCTTTCACCCTTTGGAATGTACTGTTGGGCTCATGGTGCACCCAGTCTTTCCTCTCTGTGTATGTTTCTATGCATTTTGTCACTGTATTGCTGCTGTTCCAAGGGGAAATACATTAGTGATCTCTAACCTCCTCATTTGTAAAGACAGTTACATAATTAAGCTGCTATCTGTCATTGGAGGCCTCCCTAGGTGACTCCTGCTTAGGCTATCAAGGGTCTCCTGTTCTTCTGAAGGAAATATTTCACAATATTTCCAAGTTTTCCTTTTTGCCCTTTTATTTTTCAGAGAAACCATTTTACATTTTTTCTAGCAAAAAAAAAAAAAAAAAAGCCTTTGAACAACGTAGAGCTGCTATTAGCTGTTCTGGATTTCTTTTCCTCCTTCAGCTATTCTTTTAACTCGCTCCAGCTTTGGGTTGTGTTTTTTTTAACACCAGCTCTCCCCAATCTGCTTCCTTCCCAGACTGTTTGTGTTTGAACGACTTCCACATTTTGCTGATGCTAATCTTCCTATCCCCACTTATTCCCATTGGCCTCTCTTGCCATTTTTCCTGTTGGGATGGATTTCAGTTGTATCCTCTCCAATTATTTAACATTTTCCAGCTCTGTGCAGTCAGCTTTCTGGTGCACTGTAGAACTCCACATTGAATTCCTCTGGGCAGTTCACATTTCCTTCATTTTCCATAGGGAAAAAAGCATTTGGGATTCTTGAATTGAGGAATATTTCAAATGTAAGGATAACTCAGTCCCAGATGTGCAGAGGTCTGTACGAGGGGAGCAATCAGCAAGAGGAATGCAGCACAGACATTGCTTACCTGGTTATCTGTGTGTGTATCTGATTGATCTGTGTGAGCAGATCAGCCCTTGGGCAATTGTAAGTATTTCCCATTTGGCAGGGATACCAGAGGACTGTCAACCAACCTGCTGCAGGATTCAATGACGGCCAAGACTTCTCACCGCAGCAGAAGCCCTGAATACTCTCAGTGAGGGGATAAGATCTTTAGCTGCTTGCTGTGGGCTAGCTGCTGGAAAAGATGCTAGCCAGCACATCGTGCTCGTGTTATATTCGGCTCTATTGCTCCAACAGATCCCAGGATCATTTTTATTTATCCTTAAATATGAGGACTAAACCAGTACAGATTTTGGTGCATGATGGTGATTGGATGCCAAGTTACTAGTTCTAAGGAAGTCAGTGGTAAAACTCCAGCTGAAATCAAGGGGTGCAGGAAGATCTTCTGGTGCAAGCCAAGATATTTGTAGTCAGGACTAGATTTTTAAGGACTGGCCTTTCAAAGCTTGATGTTTGGAAGGAGACAGCAATCACAGTGTGAGCAGATGCTCTGACCTTGACCTCCCATTTCCTCTCTTTTGTTCATGTGTGCCAGAGATCCAGAGATTCACAAGCAGAGTACTTCTGTCAAAGGCAGGGCTTGTTTTTCTTCATCCAGTTTCACACTGTCTTTAAAAATAATGATAATAATAAGTAAAACGAGTTCTGTGAGGCTACAGGGAGAAGAAAGTACTTCTCTGGAGTCTCATCAGGATCTTGGCTAGAAGCACAGCAAACACCATCATTATGGTTAGCAGCAAAGGGCACAGCATCGCTTCCAACGAAATCACCACTTCCTTCAGTGTGAGCAAGATCAGACCAGGAAAATAAAACAGCTGTGGGTTTAACAGTTAAAGGAGAGACTGGCTTTGGCTAAAACAATACCATACTCCAGGCCTCCAGTGACACCATTTAGATTCAAGGCTCAAGGAGATGCTGCCTTTTCTCTGTTACCTTCCCCAGCGGATTCTGCTCATATCTGTAACAGTGCTAGCAATCTCTCTTTTCCTCTCTCTCTGATGAGGTGTTTTGTCCATCCTAATTCTAACTAACGCTTTAACTGAAGTGGTGGACTGGAGGTCCTGCAGATAAACGCAAACTGTAATTAGGTCATATTCTGAGTAAACAATACGTGAGTGGGAAAAGGAAGAAAGAGAGAGGGAGACAGCAAGCAAAAGGGAAAATCAGGCATGGCTTTGGCAGAGACACGGGAAAGATTCTTGAAAGTCTCTGATTAAAAGTGTTACTCTTCTGCTACAAGCCTCCCTTTCAAAGGGCAGCACAGGAGGGGATCTCTGGGAACCGCAGGTCTGAGTGCTTATGGGAGAGGTGGTGGAAGTGTCTGGTTTGCTTTGCAGCTCTCTGCTTAGCCTGCATACTACAGTGCAATCCACGTTGTATGGCCTCACAATTTGGACCAGAGAGAGTATACATACTGGGTTGTTTGTCTTTAAACTGAGGGGCATAAGGGGAAGTTTTGTATTGTTGTGGTCAATGAAATGCTAGTAAGGAACCTGCCTGTGCTGCCAAGGCATAGAGAGAACTGCTCTCACTCTTTTCTCAAAATTCTCTAGATGTCTACATGAAGAATGATTACCTCCCCAGGAATAACAGGCAGCAGCATATTATGCATGATGCCTTTAGAGGATGCAGCCCAAATAAGTATTACATTCACTTCACAGCCTCAGGGCAAACTCATCCTAGGATTTGAAAGGCAATATAATGTCTTTCTGAAGGACTCAGCCCTATCTTCTTATGTAGCTATCACTGTCAGTATTCAGTCCTGACAAGATCTTGGCTTTTCTCATTGCAGGATTCAGGCCCAGTCTCTCCTAAGCTATCTGCTATTTTCAGCCTGCTGCTCTGCTCTCAGGTTGACAGACATCAGCCTCTTTTGAAGTTAGGTTCATTCTCAAGTGTCTTCCTCTGACCTGTGCAAACTGGACTGGGAAGCCAGAGAGGCAAGAGATGGAAATGAGCTTGCAGACTGATGTCAGTATTGACAATCAGTGCATGCCTACCTCATCTGAAATGCTAGGCAAATTATGTGACTACCCGTACTGAACCCTTCCAAAACTGTCGTTAGACACCCAGTCTAATTCCATACATTTTGTTGTTATGTTAATAGTGATGAAGTAAACGATAACGTTACATTTTCATTCAGCCATGTCAACAAGGTACTTGCCCTGTGCAAGAATTTTACAAAATTTTCCTATCTTCTTCCAGCTACTAAGAAGAAGGTGCAGCTGGTACTGCTGAACAGCGCAAATACCTTTTCTTCATGGCATTCTCCTATAAGTGTGGTATATATAGCCTGTATTTCATCTGTTTCTCTATGAGGTTGTCATGGGAAACAGCACTGAAAGCCTTACTACTGTTGAGATAAATAACATCCACTGCTCTCCTCTCATCCACCTGGCCAGTCTTCTCATCATAGAAGGCTATTATGTTGGTCAGGCATGATTTCCCCTTCATAAATCTATACTGACTACACCTAATCACTTTCGTGTCCTTCATATCATCGGAAATGGTTTCCAGGATTATTTGCTCCATCACTTTCCCAAGACCAAGGTGAGGCCTCTAGTTCTCAGGATTCTCTTCCTTGCCTTTCTTTGAAGGCTGAATTGAAATTTCATTTTCATTTTTCCCAGTCCTCAGGAATATCCCGATTGCTATTTCCTTTCAACCATAATTGAGTGTGACGTGGCAGTGACATCAGCCAGCTCCATTGTCTCTCATGGGTGTGTGCCATCAAGTTCCCTGGACTTGTGTATGCACAAGTGCATGAACAAATGTAGCCTAACCTGATCCTCCTCGAACCAGAGTAAATCTCTGCTCAGGATTTTTCCACTGGCCTCAGAGGCCTGAGGCAAACATTACTACTAAAGACAGAGGAAATTAAGGCATTGAGTACATTGGTGTTTTCCATGTCATATGCCACCAGGTCTCCTGCCCCAAACAGAAGTGGGCTCAAATTTTCACTGTTCTCACAGTTGGATTTGCTGTCAATAAATTTGCTACACCAAAAAGAAAAAAGCTGTCTCATATGGTGGGTGCAGGTTATGGTCAATGTGCATATGTTTCTTGTCAGTAGAATGCCTTGTGTTCTGCTTAAGTTCCATATATGAGATTTTGGCTTCCATTGAAAAAATGCAGGTTACCAAGAGTATTGAGCTGTGGGCCCCGGCTTCCATTCCTAAAATATTAATATTAATGTCTAGTTTCTGCATGCTGAATTGGCTGCACATGTCAGTTTCTGTGTTCCGCTTTCCAAGTTCAGTGCTTGCCTAAATTCTACTTCTCCTGAACCATTTTCATTGGTGTGATTCATTACACCAATGTTTAAACCAAAGTTTACCATTATGCTCGGTCTGTAAATAATGCTACTCTTTCTGAAAAGGCAGACAATTTTCTTTGCAGCAGACATTTATTTTCAGAATGATTCTGATTCAAGACCATTAGTTAACATTCACAGGCAGTGAAAAGAGAATCCCAGAAAAGATGTTGCAAATATACATATATATGTGCATGTAAATCTATATATATTTATATGTGCACAACAGGGGGAGAGACATATGAATCCAAGGGAGATAACAGAAACTTCACAGCAAGCTAATGCTTGGTTGGTGTGAATACCTTATTCGTTAAATTTATTGTCTTAAACCTTACTGAAGTCAACAAAAGAAAGGATTTTCCTTGATAGGCTTTGGGTGAAGTACTAGATGAGACCAGGGAAGGCAGCAATGGAATCTGGACCTTCTAGATCTTTGCACTGTTTCTGAAACTTCTTCCAAGAGTCGGCCAAATCATGGAGAAGGTAGTTTGATGCTGATGTCCATCTTGATACCATTGATCTACTTGACTGATGTGATGCCTCTTTACACAGTAGTGTATCAACTGCTAGAAGGCATCAGGTTGTCATTGTACTATGGATAATACTTCTCTGAAAAAAGGAGTGATGTCTACAGATTGAACAAGTTGTCAAATTCAAGTGGCCTAGTAATAATAATAATAATAATATCATTTTGGCATTAGGTGTTACCTGGAATCACCCTGAGCAGCAGAAGCTGTGGCAGTGGAGTCTTAGGTTTCCTGCTCCAGCCACGCCCAAAAGTGTTTGCCATAGAACATAGTATACATAGATATATTTTTTAATATATCGGCAGTTTTCTTAGACTCAAATCTTACCTTGAATTTTAATCTAATCACAACATTTGAGAGGGTACAAATTTACTTCTTTATTATTACCTTAGAAGACATTTCTTCCTACTGCGCAATGCTAACCAGCTTTCATTTCTGATGTGTCAGTATTGGAAATGTTTATGTGACTAGGAAATGGAGGCTTAGAGGACTGAGCATGCATGAACCACAGAAGGGTTAACAGCACCAAAGCCTTCTTGCTGCTGCAGGACCTAGTGTGTTCTTATTGGGGGGGGGGGAACCATGACTTAAATTTGATTTATTTTGCGCAGGCAAACTCAAGACAATAGAATTTCCTTTGTTTTCATCTGCAAAACCAATAGAAAGACCAAAAAGAAATAGAGGTGAAGGGTTATGCAAGTCCTATTTTTCTACCCTGTGTGACTGTGTCTTCAGTATTTCTTGTGACCTGCAGATATAGCTTTCAGCACAGTGACCTTTGAATAAACAGGATTATGGTATCCAGAAAGAAGTGAAATAAAAGGCACAGACAAATTTGAAAATGCCATCAGGTCTGTGACTTCTTTTCAGCTAAACTGGATACTCAGAGTGGACTTCAAATATTAAAATAATAAAACGTAGAGGTCTAGAGAAGGCTCCCATGAGAATCTCTTTCTTTAACTACTAATCTGCTTCTGCTTAATTCCATATGGAAAGACTAGCTCAACTGGTGACCTTCTTGTGCAATTTTAAGAGTGAAAAATAAACCCACTGCACATTTAGCAAATATTACAGCCGTGTCAGAGAGGAGGGAAAAAAACTTTGGAATCTGTGCAGTTGTTGGAAAGTTTATACCCAACTTTCTCTTCTGTAAACATAAATATAGCCAACATTTTACTGCTGAAACTAATAATTTAAGCAACTTCTCATGAAAGCTAGAATTGCCTTTCCCAATTGCGGCACAGAGCCTGTGGTTCCTATTCTTCGAATCAGTCAGTCAAAAGAAGGGAAAATATCTATGCATCTGCACATCCCATTATATTCTAACCTCTGAATGCAAAAATGGCATCTGAGTAGTGAAAAGCTGTAAAAGCCATTGCTGAAAGCCTGCTATGGCTGCTATGGCTTGTTGTGAACTCTTCTTGCCTACCTTGCTATCGTTTTTTATTTTTTCCACATGAATAACTTTCAGGAGGACCGCTTACTGCATATCCGTACTACAGCAAAATGCATTATTTTCTGTTCCAAGCACACTTTCACATTAACCACAAACTTTCCAACCGTCAGAAAAACTTTGTTGTAGTCCATCTACCTTCCCTGGAATACGGCCTTTGAGGCTGTTTTCAGGGTTGCTCTACATGATATGCTGTGACTAGGTACATAACTATTTCCTTACAACATGAGCTTAGCAAACACAAATGCAAGGCAAGTTATCCTGGATCCTGGGCCTCAAGCCAGTGTTTTTGCAGTACTCAATGGAAGTTCTGAGTTGAAAGTAAAACCCGCAATAAGGAGAACTTCTGAGATGGTGAACTGCTATCTATCTGACCGCAGTGGTAGCAAAAACACCTGGCAACATGCAGCCATCATCTATTTTCAAGCTCAGTCTGACAGCAAAACCCATGACCTCAGTACGGATTGTGAGCAGGAAGTCAATGCAGTGTGTGGAGAGGCTTGCGAGGGAGGGCAAGCATTTTTCACTTCATATATCATTGCTCACAGCTCACTGCTGGGATTCCACCAAGTCAGCCAGTGCTAAAATGTTGTGGAAAATGACATTTCCTGGGTTATTGTTTTTGGCAGTTCTAATTGCATTGGACAATTGGGCACTAAAACTAACATGAAAGTTCCTTATGTTAATAAGAAAAAGACGTACGTTGAGAAATGTGCTCTGGTAACTAAGCAAAAAAAGACTGAAGCATTACTGAAACAGATGCGGAGCATTTTCAGCGTCCAAAAGGGTCTTTGCATCTGTCTGTAAAGCAACAGCAGTCTATGCAGCAAAAAGTAGAAAATGCAGCACCTGCACATTTCAGAGCGAGATGCCACCTCACACACATTTCTTTCTCCTAACTTCTCTTTCCAACAAAGCAGTGACTTGGAGCCTAACAGCAGCTGAGGCAGAGAAATAATTAATAGGCTGGAAAGGGAATAAAAATAAGCCAGGAAAAAGTTTTTACTCTCTCACTTTTGGCTTTCAGTCTTCAGGAACTGCAGGCCTTTGTGTATCAGTAAGCAGCCTCAAGCTGGATGAAGGCACAGAGCTCCTTCCCTCCTCGCTGCAGCCGTGTTCAGACAGAGGGTTCAGACAGTATGCCCAGAGTCACATAGAGAGCTCTGTGTGTGTGTATGTGTGTATAGGTATACGTTCTGTGCTGAGGAAATCCCAAGAAGAGAAGCTTCAAACCCGTGAGCATGGGCTGAACCTCAAAAGGAGGAAGTGAGATGCCATGCAACAGTTCCATTATTCGTGGCAGATGTGATGGATGTGGGATAATGTTTAACAGTTCCTCTAAACTAAATTGCTTTGGCATTTTGTTTGCACTGACCAGGGAGGGATTGCTGAGCGTTACATTGCCTCATGTCTCAGAGGGCGTAAAGAGGGAAAAATGCTGATAGAGAATAAAAAAAAACATTGAGTTTCTCTTAGCTTCTCTTAGAGGCAGGGAGTAAACAATACAAACACTCAGGATAATTAATTAGCTCTTATTACCACTCTTCAGTTATCTCTGTAGACTGTCTAAGGATGACCTTAGGTTAGGCCTTCCTCCCACTGATCTCTCCCATCTTCTAGCTCGGTGCAGCCAGCCCTCATCTCCCCACGCTCTCCCTGCAGTGACCCGAGCTGTCAGGAGGCGGCACTGCTCCTCTGCCCACTGCCCCTTACTCACTCCGAACTGTCTCCTGCCCATTGCCCCCTGCCCATTGCCCCCAGCTCACTGCCCCCTGCCCATTGCCTCCTACACTCTGCCCCTGCTCTCTGCTCCCTTTCCATGCTGCCCGCAAGCTCCTTGGGTCACTGCCATAGCTTCCCAACTGCTGAGCCAGGGGCCGTGCCCTCAACATCTGTACAACTCCCTGGTGATTTCTTATCAGAGCTGTGCAGAATGAACTCGCTACAATTTTATTTGCAACACTCTAGGGACCTTGGCACTTTGCAAGATTGCAAAGAAGAATCTGCATGTAACTTTTCTGCATAATGACTCATATTTGGACTCGCTTCAAATCAATAAACCCTCTACAGAATAACCCCCAACTCAGCCCCAAGACACACTCATCCTATTACTCATTCTCATTTTGGAACACCCATGAGCAGTGTAGGCTTCACAACATGATTAAAAGTCCCAGGCTCTGGTGGATCAAAGTGGTGACCGGAATGGGAGCAGCTGCTTCACGACAGACCGCTGTGATGCGACCCACGTACAGAGGAAGGTTCCCTCACAGGAAGTGCTGGGATCATTTGGATCCAAGCTGAGATGAGTAGCGCCATTTCACATTTCCTATTGAAAATAATAATAAATAAAACAAAGCAAAATCAAACCCTTCTGTTGGAGACGCCTGATGTGAAGACTGCATTTCCCATTAACAAGAGCTTGGAAGACTCCTGATAGTTGCTTTGAAGCTCCATCTCTGAAGAGAATGACCAGCATTTTCATTTCCTTCCCTTCTCATCCCATCATACTGACTGAAGGAATGTTACACTTCATAGCAGATGCACCATCATGGATAGCCTGCACGGGTAGTGCTGACTTCTTCATACTCCTACAATTCCTAACACAGAACTGTGAAGGCCCGCTGTTTTTAGTGCTTCTAAATGTGTGCTTAGTAGCACAGGTGACTAGAAGAACTGACTTTTTCCATGAGAGGTAGCCAGTACTCAGAAATCAATGTGCTACTAGACCTAAAGGTTAAAATCACTGATGGCAGCGCTAGGATCTCTACACTCAGTCATGCACACATGGCATTTCTTGACTTGTGGTGGTACACCAATACCCTAAAGAAGGTCAGTGCTGCACCCCAGTATCAGACAGTCCCTGCCATAGGGAACGGATAACCTAAATAAGTAATTCCAATTTTACTGAGAAAGAAGTGCAGCCCAGAGGCTTTGCTTGCTTTCACAGGCTTCTTCTGGCAGTGTTTTATGGATGCAAAGCACAGAGAATCACTTCACCTCAGCTGCTTTGACTTGGGCAGCCTGACTGCTGGAGTGGAGTGGGTCAGTGCAAGTTGGACCCTGCCAGCATGCGAGGCAGGAGTTGGAGAGCACAGCTGGAACGCCTTGTTGCCAGATGCTCTGTTTCCTTTCCAGTCTTCCCTCCTGTGAAAGAGGTGGACCAGTAGAAAGGTCCCGCTGGACCCCGAGGGAGATGGAGCTGTTTTCTGAGTCATTTCCCTCTCTAGGTTTGATAGAAGATCCAAAGTTATGGCATTCAGTGTGAGGCAGACAAGCACCTTTGTGTCTCCCCACTTGGACCCATCATTTTTCTACATTTTTGTCCATTCTTTGTGAGCTCAGCGTAGGTTCCTTCCATGCCGAGTACAGCACCAGAGTCACACATACTGTTCTTTGGAGAGATGGAAAATACCACTGTTGTTGCTTGAGCTGTGAATGCTGAATGGGAGCTGGTAGTCGCTGGTCAAGAGATCTGAAAAAAGTTCTATGTTTAAAACATAGCAGACTTCACAGATTGTCATTGGATGACAGTAGAGGAGTCCTGGCTGTACACAGTGCTACCTAGAATAGTATTTCTGAGTTGTTTTCTAAAACTTTCTTTTCTCTTTTATTTTTGCAAAACAACTGCAACAATAATGCTAAAGAAAACCTCTTCAAACACGAAACAATTTATGTTGTTGTAGAAGCTGTTGAATGCCAAATACCCACTGTGCTAATCTTTGGAAGAACAAGAAAAGTTTGTTCTTTGTATATGTAGATTTTTTCAGGGTATTGTTTGATTCTGTTTTTGATAGGGGTCATTTTTCTGGGCTTAGCTGGATAGTTTGTTTGTTCCTATTCATTAAAAGGGACCCTGCAGCTATCTGGGGAGGGAGTGTGGTATTACATTACTGTTGCTCCAAAAAGTAAGGACAAAAATGTATTGTAAAAATTCCAAGGTTTCTAGTAGGAGTTCTCTCAGTAATAAATACTCTCAGTCTGCTGGAGTGTGGTTAATGTGCTAACATTGTGTTGAGCTAATTAGATTGATTCTTGAGGTAGAAAGTTAAAATGTACTGATAATTCTGTATATAACCTCTTGGCACACCGGATTTGTGCAATGGATAAGGGAAACAGCAGCTTCCAGACTCAGTCTTTGTTTTGGTCACCTTGTTCCATAGGCCCAGTGCTTGTGATGCTGCAGGGCCCTGTCTCCCTGCTGCAGGATGAAAGTACAGTGGTGCTGATAGAAGTTGTGCATACCCTGGGGCAGGAGACAAAGGCCTTTGGAGGAGAACAGCACTGCAGAGACCAAAAATACTTTTAAAATATTGATTTAAGTTGTTCTGGTTCACGTCAGGGTAGGGAGTACAAAGCACCTTGCAGGATTGCGGTTGATGGGCTTTACTTCTACCAAAAAAAATAAGAAGAAAGGAACACAAAATTGTCTTCTCTCTCTCAAGCTATGCAGTTTGCCTACAGGGGGACACTAACTGAAATAACTCTATTTGCTCAGGAATAGCAGTAGGCAGAATGAAGTGTCAGTTCTCTTGATTCATTGTGTCCAGTGATTTCTTTTTCCTGGAAGAAACTGTCCTGACCAGGGAAATGTTTTGGAGCTGTTTATCCATAGCAAATTTTTCTTGCTCACCTTCTGGTCAGAGCCACACCTACAGCATTGCAGCCCTTATTTCACCTCCACAGGTTCCACTGTGCCTTCCCATAGGCAGCCTTTCAGAACCTGACATCATTCCACTTCATGGAATAACGAATTATTTCATTATTTCATTTTTCTAATTGTTGATTTTGATATTTAGTCTCCATCTCAGAGGTGAGTGCAGTCTGCAGTCTCCCTTTATTTGGCTTTGTCTTCACTCTATCTAGCTCTTTACTCATTCATAGGATTATCCCACACTGCCAAAGATGCTTCCCCTGCCAAACAGTAACTTTTCCATGAAGAAAGTCACAAGAGATTTCAGCTTTGCTGTAATGCAGAGTAATGACAGCATAATAGTATCTAACCTCCTACCAAGCGCTCAGAAAACAGGAAGGTTGGCAAAGATTATTCAGTGCTGTGAACAAATCACTGCATTCCGTAGGCAGATAGAAACAACTGCCTAAGAGTTCTGAGTTGACCAGAATATTAATGCTTTTAATTAGAAAAAAAATTACGAACCAGAGTCACAGTGAAGAAAGTCATAAAGAGAGCGCAGAATCTGGGCATCACTGGGTCAAGTAGCGTCTTTCAGGTAAACCTCGGCTTTCAAGTCATTTACGGTATTTAGTTAAATCCTTGTGGCTTCAATATTAAATTGTTCCTTTCATCGTTTTGACCCACACCGCTGATTCTCCACTCCTCTGTGCTCCATATAACCGTTACCCTTGTGCAGAGTGCAGACAGCTGCCTCCTGTGTTGCGTCGTCCCAACTCAAAGGGCAGTCCAGCTTACAAAGGTGGAACGGCGCTTGTGGCAGTTTTACAAATGGAACTGGGAAAAGGCCACATTTTCAAAACTAAGGCGTCTCCTCTTTTGTTTTTTGATTTTCCAGGTTTTCTTCAATCTCAGGGACCTCAGGGTGTTAGTATCTTTTTAATATTTTTTTTCATTTTTCCTTCCTTTCGCATACTTTCCTCTGCACGTAAACGAAGAGTGAGTGCAAAGTGTGCTGTCATTCCTTTCTACTTTCTGTGTCACTTTCCAAACAGATGCAGAGTTTGTCTAATAGCAAAAGACAAAAGAAACTTGTCACTTCATAAGCTCTGAAGTTAAACAATAGAGAAAAGTGAAAGTGAGAGAATTTGAAGCAAAACTAAAACTGTTCAGAAGCAAAGAAATAATATTCTCTATTTTTACTATATTCATTGTCAGCAGAGTCCTGCGTTCTCTTCCTTTCCTCTTGGATCTATGGTAAAAATTCTTCACAGCAGATTAAAGCCTCATCCACAGAGTCTGACACCTTTTAGTGCCTTACAGTGCTTAGATAAGATTTTAATACTGGATGTATAGTTAGCATATTAATAATTATCATCATCGGCCATTATCATAACTCATGTTTCATTAGTGAGTAGTGCTGAACATTCCTTTGGAAAATCGTTGGCTGTACCACATTTGCAACTTCAAAGGACCGTTTTGTAATTCTAGGGATCAGATTTCCCTTTGACAGTATGTGAGCAAATTCCACTAAAACCACCAATGGTTAAAGCCATTCTGTTTTCATAGAATCACAGAATGGTTTGAGTTGGAAGGGACTTTTAAGGCCATCTGCTCCCACTCCCCTGCAGTGCGCAGGGACACACACAGCGCCATCAGTGCTCACAGCCCCATCCCCTGACCTTGAGTGTCTCTGGGATGGGGCACCACCACCTCTCTGGGCAGCCCGTGCCAGGGCTTCACTGCCCTTAGTGTAGAAAGCTCTTTCCTTATATCCAATCTAAATCCCCTCTCTTTTAAAAAGTTTGAAACCATTTTTTCTTGTCCTATGACAACAGCCTCTGCTAAAGAAATTATCCACTGAGTATGGATGATTTTGACAAATACCTTCCACTTAAACCACTGAAAAAGCAACTTCTACTGCCCATGACCTGCTGTGAAAATCAACATCTACTCATATACTATGAAATCGGGAGAGTAAGGTCAGACATTCTGTTCTGTTTGGGTAAGGATCTGTAGTCTGATGTTTCAGAATTCTGCTTGCCCTACTGTCTTAAAAGAGAGGACGTCAAAAACAAAAAGCAAGAGCGCCCCAGGTTGTCTGGATGACAGAAACACCTGCAGAAAAATACCAAGGAATAGACATTGGAATAAGCACTGTGTGTTCTATTGTCTATTTCTGTTCTGTTGTCTGTGTCTATTTCTTGCCATTAAAGCCATTGGCACCCAGTTCTCTTCCAGGGACATCCAAAGCAGGGAAGATTGATCTTGCCTCCATCTTTGCATGAGCTGTGGCTTCCAGGAGGCAAAGGGCAACTCTGAGCAGGGGACAGTCTTTGAAAGGAGAGTGGTATGAGACACATCTCTCCTTGCCGCTTGCTAACACTTGTGCCAGCCCAGCTCTCTTCTCTAATTTTGGCCTTTATCTGAGGCACTTTGCTCTCTCTGCACTCTGTAGACAACCTATATGTTCTGAAGGGCTCTGGAGTTCTCATGGGGTCCAGGTACCTAATGTGAGACTTTGCAATACCTGTTGTCACTAGTACGTCTCAAACCTTAGTTGTCAGTGGGACTGGGCTGTGTGAAACAGCTATGGGCTCAGAAACCAGAACTGTGGATTCTTTTTGATTATCATCACATCCTCAAATACTAAATGTTGGAGTAATTTACAGTATTGCTGGCAAAACCTCCTTCGTTTTGCCTATAGCTAAAGCGTGTGAATCGGCAGCTTTTGCCAATTCACAAATTTCCGAGATGCCCAAATTCTCCCATTTACCTTGCTCTTCAATTCGCATCATGCTGTTCTCTGCATGGGATGCAAAGATTTTGATCCATGCCACATGCTGCACATCTTCCCAATGAAGCAAAAAAGCCTCCCTTGCTGGCTGGTACCCTGCTGACATCCCATTTCTGCTAATTAGGACCCCGAGTAGTTAGTGCAAAATATAAATGTGGCAGGATTCCAAGCTGCAAAAAGAAGAGAAAGTGGGGAAAAAATAGTTGGGCAGCTAAGGGAATATGTAAATGTATTTAAAATAGATGATTCTAACTGCAGTGAACAGATGAATTTTATTTTTTTTTTATTCCAACTGGATGGCTTTAATCAAAAATGATAGTTCATACATCTGCTCTTTGAAGATAAGCCTGCAGTTACACAAAACACTTAAAGAAAGAAGCTGTGGTGTGCTGATGAGACCTCAAGAATTCTAACCCATGACTAGGAAGATTATAGTCTGGTTACTTCAGCAAGCTGCTAATTCTGAAATATTAGACTGAGTTATTTGTCCTGTCTGATTCATGAAAGGATGCCTGTAGACTGTGCTGAAGAAATTAAGATGTTTTATAAATCATTAGTGAACTTGCCTGATTGAACAGGCATTTCCCCTCCAGCCTCTCCCTGACTTTTCTACAATTGTTTGACCTAGAAAGGCCACTCTCCATCATTCTGGCATTTATTTTATAATGCAAGGTAAAGATTATAAATTAAAGCAAGCCTACTTTGGGGAATGCAGGGCTCCTCTGGAAATGACAAGCTCAGATTTAAATTGGAATCAGGTTCTCCACCTTCATAAAAGTCTTAAAATCAGATGGATTCCTGTCTGACACAACCTCAGTGAACAGGTTGTCTGACCAGAGGGAGGGAGAACGTTGAGTCCAAAGAGAAAGACTATTCATGCTCCTTATGCTTCCTTTACGTTTGCTGAGAGCAATAATCTACCTCCAGTACACAGTAGTAATAATTACAGTATTAACTGCATGTATTGTATTGCTTTATGAGGCAAAGAATTTGTTGTCCATTTAAAAGCAAGAATGTGACCCAAGGAAGACAGAAGCCTGGCGGCTGGGAAGCTGAATCAAGTCACCAGTTATCTGTTCACAGAGAAGGTCATGGCATACTCTGACCCCACAGAGAGGATGTGTGTGATCTTGTTTTACCATTCCCTCCTTCCCAGCAGTACTTAGAAGTCTCTGATACTGAGAAGCTTTTACTAGTGAGAGACTGGAGAGGTATTCCTATGTAGGGTTCAGGGATGCCCAGCCTAACCCCTCTTTCCATTTGCTGCCGTTGTTTCACCATGCCCCCCATGGTCTCACACCTTCCAGTCTCTTCAGCTCTTCTTTCTGTCTTCCTGTACATCTCCTCTTTCTTGGAAGGCATTGAGGTGCTGCACTTACAGAAGAGAAAACTTTCAGAAATTGCAATCTGCTTTAAACTTCCTCTAATTTAAGTCCAAAGCAAAGGAAATACAGTGGCATTTTAAGGAGTTACCGGCACACCCAACTCAATAATGAATAACCTGTCACAGGTTGAGACGACAGGCAAGCTGGGAAAATAACATCCATGTTCAACATGAGGTGAACCTACCCAGCACCTCAGAGAATTGTTCACCCTGGTGCAGTGATTCTCTGGGTAGCTTTTTGCGGCTCCATATGTTTTCCCTGCAGAACAGAACTGCAGGCAAGAACCAGACAGTTCTCCCCCTGGAATTGCAGAGCATTATTAGAGGCTGCTCCGCTACTGACAATGACATTGCAGTTGCTGCAATTCAAATTATTGCATTGTTAGTCATGATAGTTTGGTTTAAGACTATGTGGAGCAGTTGCTAGAGGATAGCTTCCCTGAAAGTCTGCGTGACGTGCTCTCTGATGCCGCGTCTTGGAGACCCTTTGCTCATTGTCTAACACAGAGAATGGCACCCATTCCCCCAAAGCTACGCAATTGCTTCCTTGAAAGAGGAAAGTGGTCCATTTGCCACATGATTTCATCTGGCTAATTAGTAGCTTTGATAGATCGGGACGTTTGTTTTTCTATCTTTAAAGCCTTTTCAAGAACTGGATGCAGTTCAGTCACATAGGAACCTGTCTGAACTTCTGCCCAGAGACCATTTTCTCTGCCGGAGAGCAGGTGCCGAGTGAACTCACAGCCTAAAGCCCTGCTGCATCACTGGGAAAAGCTCCCTGAGGCCAGCAAGTCTGCGGAAATCTCTGCAGGAAGGGGCAGAAAGCTGCACTACAAGCTCCAGAGGAAGGTTCCTCTTCCTGCCAGGCTCCAGCACCCCTAACCAATCCAGTGCCATAAGGCACAGTGGTCGTGATGGCATGATCAGACATGGGGTCTCCTTTTAAGCTACCTGGTCCCACCATCCTGAGCAGTGAAATAAGGATATCAGTTGTGCTGGATGTTCTCTGTAAAGTTAAGATTACAAAATTCCATTTTCTTTTGGGAACTTAATTGTTCACTGCTTCAAATTATTTCTCATAAATACCGGTCTGGAAAGTATTAATTAGGAACCTTGCAGAAATAGTTGAAAATACATCATTTACATGAACATTTTACGTCATTCAAACTCTCTGCAGTCTCATGGACTGTGTTTCTTCATTTGATTGTGGTCATCTTACACCAGAGTTACTACAAATAATTCTTAGGACAAAGAGGACGTTTGTATATCTACTTGTTTAAAAAAAGTGGGGATCTTTTACTACCAGTTGTTAAAATGTTCTTTATTCACTGCAGCTAGGTACAGGGTTGGGTCTGTTGCTGCTGTTCCCAAGTTGTTTCTGCAGATACTCATGGAGATTATGTGATTAGATAAAGCAATTCAGTAAGTTATATAACATTTTCTTTCACTTATCAGTCATAAAGCTGCTAATTAGTCCTATGACTCGACAGCTATTTCAATTCCTAATAGTACCATCGCTACGTATTTATTGAAACGTGTGTACTCTATTATCATTCTTCCAGCTGAAGGGGAACAACCAGCATCGCGCTCGTTTAATTCAGTCTACCTATTCTCAATTGTGTCTTGAATCTCACTGTAATTTAGGTTCTAGTATTTGGCTGTATCACAGCAACTAATAAATATGTAGATGCTGGGACTGTAGCAGTCTTAGTGCTGCTATCAGTGATCATCTAGCTTCATGTTTTCCCATTTGTTTACATATATTGTCCTGCACCAATACAAAGGGAGCTGTAATTTCATTCATTCTTTGCAGGACAGCGTTGCTGCTGGTTTAATGCCCACTGGCAGTCAAACCTCCTCATAAGTGATATTCATTCGCCCTGACAACCTCATTTCAAGTCATCAGGAACACTGTGTCAATTGTAGACTAAAAAGAAAAAAAAAACGAAAATAAAAAATCATCTGTCAAGGGGCTTCTGAGGAGCTGAACAGGCATGCACATCTCTCTGCTACATGTAAAATTAATCATTATACTTCTGCTGCTAACTTGCTTTTCTATTTGTGTCACACAGGGATTCTTAAATGACCTAATATTGAATCTGGTGAATTATAGGCTGGAAGACCACAGTGTTTATTATGCACTGACAGAGGATGGATTGATCTAGTGCTTGTGGGGTTTTGTCTCTACCTTGCTCTGGAGTCCATTTGCCTCTGCTACCACCTCATTAATCATCCCTAGAATTTACCTTTCCATAAATACTTGGAAAGGACTTGTAATTATTCTTTTTTTTACCAACTATATTTTTTTTTCTGTGTGATAGAGAGGAAAAATCACAGCAAAGCCATGCAGTCACTTGTTTGTTCCCACAAAGTGGAATGCTGGGTCCAAAATTATTCTCAAATTCGGTGTTGCACCACTATGCAGTTAATTATATCCCCAAATTTCACATATGCTAACATTCTTATGGCTTCTCAAGGCCTTCAGGGAAAGTGTTTGCTTAACAGCTTAGTGCAACAGAAATGTGCTTAAGTGCACACTTAATTCATTTGCTTAAACTGGAGCCACAGTGCGTAAAGCTAATAGAAGTCATTTTAATAACTTAAACTTCACTTTTTAATTCAGTATATTACACTCACATTTCAAACTGATCTATTCAGAAATAACAGAAATGACAGACTGGGAAATACAGAGTTTTGATATTAACATTGGCATGGAGCTCAGTCTTTGGTCCTGTCAGACTCGCCTTTCTTCTCTGGGAAGAGTTTTCAGCCTTAACATGTTGTTGTTCTTCACTGCTTTGAAGCCATTTCTTATACTGTTACTAATGCAATTAAACTCAGCATAGTAATTAAACAGTATTTCCTACAAGGGAAATACTGAT
The DNA here is from genome assembly GCA_024606505.1 of Aquila spilogaster. Taxonomy (NCBI): domain Eukaryota; kingdom Metazoa; phylum Chordata; class Aves; order Accipitriformes; family Accipitridae; genus Aquila; species Aquila spilogaster. Next base: position 23,621 of record JANHGO010001457.1, read on the forward strand.
AGCAAAAACGTATATACCATACTTTTTATTTAAACATTTCATTTTGTGTTTCTTTTTCAATTCTATGGATTTCTTTAGCTGGGATGCCACATAAAGGCGCTGTGCTGGTAGTGATTTTCCAGTTGCTTGGCCTCATTTTGTCACACACAGTTTTACCAGCTGGTGTTTCCTGAGTACTGCATTGTCAGGCCACCAGTTCATTAATTACGAGTGCACATGTCGCCATTTGTAATTTTCTGCTAGATAATCCTGGTCCTGCTCACACTCGGGGCCCTCTGTGTGGCACAGAACAGGAAGAAGAGTATCAGGATGTGGTTCTGTCTCTATGGATTTCTGAACGTTTCTCTAGCACACAAACTAGTTGTGCTTTTATTTCTGTACAAAACTTCAAGGCAACTTACATTCCGTCAGTGAAGCTACAATATATGTATGTTACGAAAACTCAGGTGTTTTATTTAGTTAATTAATTTTTATTATTCAGTTCCCTACTATGGAAAAATCAAAACTTTTTTTTATACACGACAATCCAATGGACAGTTGTTCTGTTTTTCCCAAAAAAAACAAAATGTGGAAATGAAATGTACCATCCAAACATGGTCCAGACACAAAAAGTTTGAGCAGCTCTTGGAACTGCACAGCGATGCTGTGTTGGGTAACAGAACCTCATGTGCGGGTGGCAGAGACGAGTAGAATTTACTGCTTTCACATACAAACGCTACAGGTTTAGGAAGGAGGTTTAGCAGAGCAGGTGTCCCATTTTAAATTTTTCCTACAGAAATTCATCTGGATTTACAGAGTAATCCAGTGTTTGAATTACAGAAATCAATAACTGCGATCCATTACAAATGTCACTGTGGCCAGCTACAGCCTTTTGTCAATATTTTCAACAACAGTATTGAAGCAATCGCTCAAATTCCGATTCAGAATTAATTAAAACTTCAAATATGAGGTTCAGGAGTACCTGAATAGTTACTGAAAAATTAAGCATTTTAATTTGCAGATCCTGCACTTTGTGTCCTCATTTGGTTGTGTTGTTGTGTCCTGAGGATACCCAAGTTCCGCACTGTAGCTATTCTTTTATAGCTTTGATTCTCTCCTGTGAGACGGTTGCTGCCACGGATTCAACACAGCAAATTAATTTTGTTTGGGTTAAATTAGATGCTCCATTCTGGTGAGATTCACAGTAAAATCCTTGTGAGATGCTGAGCACCCTGAACATCTGCCAAAAGTGGTAGAAATCGGAGTTAATTAGTGGTTCTCAGAAGGGTTAGCAACGTTCAGGTTTTCCGTGGAACAGAAACTTCTATAGAAACGTTCTACATTCTGCAGAAGTGTTTGTTCCGAAGCAGATGGCTCCGTCTCACTTTTGCTTTCCAATGGAGAAATTCTTAAAATTGCCATTCTCCACGCTGCTGTCCACGTGTCTTTAATCGTTCATACAACTCAGTGCACGGACTTCTGCGTGCGTGTTTTCACCTTAGCGTTTGAAGCTGGTATAAATCTGAAGTTCAGGAAAGAAAATGTACTGCTGAATTGGAATGGCAAAACAGTTCTTTCTTGAGGTTTTTTTTTTATGACACTTCTGTGATTCTACTGTTGTAGCAATAAAGCATTTAATGACCTGCCAGGAAAAAAAAAGGAGACGGGCAGGCTTAGAAACTTGTAACAATACAGCGAAACGGGGACTTTGGAACCACAAGTGGTCTCAAGATGTGATGTCATCAAATTATCTCTGCATCAGATTTTAATGTCCATCGCACTGAAGCCCTTTTTTCTGAGTTCAGTAGAGCTTCATTACTTTTAAGTTCAAGTGGCCATCACAAAATGATAAATATTGATGTTGAGAGCAGTCAAAGCAGAGAGAAACACTCTTAATTTACCCCTTAATCTTTGTAGGCCATTACTCCAGAAGAATATCTTGGGTGACATTCATCCACTGCCCTGCAAAGCTTTTAGCTGTTTTGTGTAGACAAATTAGCAGAAGCTGTATGTGTACCACATACCTGTGTGGTATAATGCACTGGATTGCTCTGCCACTGGTTGTCCTACACCCCTGCCTTGTCTAAGTGAAGGTCTTCATTCTCCACGCTTATCTGCTGCACTCATTATAAAGAACTATTCCAGAGGCTGTTATTAAGCTATGTGCACAGTCCAGTGTTCATTGCAATGGATTTCGAGTTTCATTACTATGTCCACATTACAATCGATAACTGCCTTTGCCACCCACCTACCACATGCATGTGCACTTAATATTAGAATCACCCACAGAATTAATGACTCTCTATTAGGCAGGCAAAAATACAAAAAAAACAGAGTAACTGTGTACTGTAAAATACCCTCTTTCTTGGCACAAGTTGATACTGATTCACCCCAAGAGGAATATTCCTGTCACACTTTCTATAAAACACAGAAGTTATCCAGTAATTGCTAGGGCTGGAAATTAACATCAAGTGGCTATAATTTAAGACAGAACGCCATGGAAGAGGGATGGACATTTGGGTACCAGTATTCAACCACCATTACGTAAAGGAAATGCATAGGGATTACTTTTCTGTTTTTATGAGTTAGTATAGTGGGTGGCATGGAAGCAATAACTCCCAGCAGCCCACAGAATCCCTTTCATACTCTTTCTCTCCTGCAGTGGATATTTGTGCTTGCAGGGTCCAAAGAACTGGCAATAGTGAGGAACCGAACGTTCTGTTTACTTGTGGGCTTTCCTTTTCAGTACTGACGGTGCCTTTCTCAGACACAAAGCCTCAAGGCATGCTCGTCTGCTCTGTCCTGTGGGTGACTTTGGGAGGCTGCCTGGTGAGGGTGTCTCATTGGCAAATGGTCTCCATCACTACTCTGAAAACATGATTTGCCATTTTAATGGCAGGATTATTCAAAGTGGAAGGTGAGGTGGTCTTCTGTCTAGTAGGTAGAAACCATATAGTGTGTTTAACTAAGGACACGACTGGGGGGACTTTCCAATAGATAACCAATTCTTTTATAGACACTTACAAGACTGATGTCTTTAAAAAAGAATAAAACAAATACCACACATCTAAATCAGAGTGAGAGCATTCCTTATATCTTACAAAAATATGAGATATGGGGTGGTAGTGAATTTTGCCTCTTGCATCAAAGCTTTGGAATATTTAAATTTCTCTGCACACAGTAGGTAGCCATACAGGTGCTGAACATCAGTGAATACAGCTTTGCAGAAATGCCTGGCTTCAGGAGAGGATGAGGTAACAATGTGCTGGGTAAAGTTACCTTTGTGCTGTTAGTTTCTTGCTCTTTATGAAACAACTGGGCAAGGCCTTTCCCATCTTGCAAATAGCTATTCCACAGAAGTTGTTTGAGGTCCTAGGGTGAATATTGACAACATGGGACATCTCATGTGAACCTGCACAGCTGATGTGAGCACTGTGTTTGTAAACAGGAAAATCTGAGCTGAGCCAAACATCTCAACCTGTCCTGTGATGTAAATGGCAGTGCCTTGTTAGCTGGGCTGGGACTGCTCTCCAGCTGGGATCTTTTCTGGCTGTTTTGTAGGCCTGGATTCTGTAGCAGTTTTTCCTTTATGCAGAGTTGTTGCTGAACTAAGCCTCGAGTTCGCATTCATATTGAAGATTTTCTCTCATAGCAGAGCTGCACCTGTCAGAGTTGGATCAGCCTTTGGTGTTTTTAGGTGGGTAGAGTATCCTCTACGTATCTGTGAATGATGAGGCCGTTGTCAGTCACAGCTCTGATCTGTTGGGCACCACCTGCCCCCAGTCTCGCTGAATGGCAGAAGCGAGCTGCACGTCTTGCTCATGGTCACACAGAAAGCCTGTGACAAAGTCAAGAAACTAACCAGTCTAATGTGCATTTTAAGAGCTTCCCCTCAATGCAGCAAAGAACAGCATTCATCTTTACCAACAAACCAGTGCGTGGCAGTCTGTTGTCCTCTGAGTCATCACTGCTGCTGAATGCCTCCCTTGGGAGGGTTGTTAAACTTCTACAACGCTCACAAAATCTTAATGGGTTTTGCCAAATGAATTAAGGACCCTTATAGCTTTCGTGCTCTGTACCATGGATTTTGAAAACTTATGTCAGTAGAGCAGTAAATCTCTTGGAAGCAAGAGGAGGTGGTGAGGAAAATAACACAAAAGATGAAGACTGCCGTCACATTTACCCAAGTGAAAATTATAAGAAACCATTTTGGTGGGGAACTGTATGAATCAGAGATAAAAAGTTGAAGAATAATGATAAAAAAGAGCAAAAAACGACCCAACAAGTGGTTTTGGAATCTTTTGAACTACTAAAGCCCCAAAGCAAATCAGATATTATTTTTTCTTGTGCTTCTGAAGCCGTGCCACTCCAGTGATTGTTAAAAGCTATATTCTTATCTTAAGGCCGAAAGACCAAGGGAAAGGCTTCTGCTTTCATTTCCCATTGGGGTAAATAAGAACTGGACTGATAGCATTTGTTGACACTGAGTACTCTCTGTGGGAGATATTAAAGTTGTTATGTCTTTCTCTCTTGCATTCTCTGTCTTAAATAAGCAGACTGAAGGATGGCACCCCTTACATTTGGTAGTCTGACAACAGATGCATTTCTGCTGAAATGTGCAACGCTGGATTTTCTTCCAGAGGCGTGTTGAAATGTGCCATTGCACAACACAATTAAAAGACTTCTTTTTTCAAGGTTCTGTAATCTTACCAATAAAAGCTGGACCTGGACTGATCCACAGGGTCAGTTTTGCAGTGGATGTAGTTTTTCTTTTCTTTTAATTCCGTTTTTTTTCCTACATACGAAAAAAGAAACAGCTGGGAAAAAAAAAGTGAGAAAGTGAGAGACGAAACAGGAAGCAGGGGTGGTTTGAACTTCTTAAGTATAGTTCAGTTTCTGAGCTGAAACAAATATGTTTCGTTTCCTTTTTTAAAAGAATTTAGGTCCACATGCTCACACGTCAATGAAATTCAGATCTGGCCTTTTGTGCTGATACTTATTTTCTGCTTTTGTACTCAAATTTCCAGTCATTGGTCCAATCCGGTCTTCTGATGTTGACTTTATTACCAAAGTTTAATGTTTTTCCTTTTATATTTTCAAATGAATCCTAATGAAAACACTCCTGCCAGACCTAATAACTAAAGTGGTATGTCTGATTGCTTACGAAAACTCTGCTGTTGAGACCCTAAAATGTTATATTGTGCCCATCTGCCACAAGCAGATAAGATGGTCTGCAGTCTGTCAGCTCACTTCGAAGTAGCAGAAGTAGTTTTGATATTATAGGAGCCCCAAATGCACATTTCCAGCCTTTCTTGAAGGCTCTTAGTAAAAAGTATCTAATTTCTTCTACTGTAAGGTACTGTCAATAGGATTCAGCCAGTAGAGTGATAAAGAAAAGGTCTGTGCTTTCTGTGAGCAAGAAAAATGGTGATTTTTGCTATAGTTTCTCCAACTGGTGTTTTTTATCTCAGTACATTCTGATTTTACAGTTCTTGCAGCTTTTCCCTTAAAGAGGAAATTCGGAATCATAGTTGAAGTCCAAATTAAGTGAATGCTAAATCCAATGCAAATTACGATCATCATCAAATCGATTGTAGCATGGACTTGCCTAGCACTGGAGCAAGCTCTCTTTACCAGAGTTGTTTCTCAGCAAGGTCTATTTACCTGACAGATGTTCAGTTGATAAACCTGCCTCTTGTCAAACTGTGTATCATGTCAAGGCCCTTCTGGATGCACCTTCAGTCTAGGAGTCCGAAGTGACATGTTGGTCCAGCAAAATGGTTGTTTTATCTTCCTCTAGTCAGGAATTGACATGTTTTTACTTTCCTTAAATATTAAAATCAAAAGGCTTATCTGCTTCAAGGCAGGCCTGTAGAGAAGCTTTCATACCAGGGAGGAATCTTGAATGCTGTCCAGCAACTTGGACAAATGCTGAATCACAGCAAATCTATCCACCTTCCAAGTGGAAGAGAACTTCATTATGCTTCTGTTGTATTCTTCACACTGCCTCAGAGTCCTGTGTGAAATCTGAGGTGTTGATCTATCCACACAGTGGTGCTAGACTAGGCTAAATGACCTAATATATCACTTCTCTCTCTCTCTGACTTGTTACAAACACCTACACTCATCAGGAAACTTCAGCTAATCATCCCCTTCAAGATGGGAGTGGGAGCTGGACGTGGGAATTCTTACTCAGAGCTGCATTCCTCTGGAACTTCCTTCTCCTGGATCTTTACTTGACCTTTAGCTCAAAAAAATGTTTCTGGCTAAGTTATTATCCAAGCCCTGGCCTTACTTCCCCCCTTCCTGCATAGCAGAAGGTGAAATAAACACTTCGAGGAAACACAGGTTCATTTAGCTACATACCCATGATGGCAAAAGATGTTTTAAGACTAAGACTTCTGTTTTGCCTTCTAGTGTGATGAAGCTGGATAAAATCTCAGCTTCTGTTTTGTGCTCCAGAGATCCTTGGGTCTGCAATTTATATTAATCCAGATCTGCTTGTCGAATATTATCTACTTCTTCTGCCATCTCTTCCTACTTAGTAGGCTGAATGAGAACACTAATTAGACTCTGGTGCCAATTTACTGATGCACCATCTTCTGTTCACCCCGTGAGAGAGAGATTAGCTAAACACTGCAGCTCTTAGTCTGAGTTACTGGCATATGATATTTGTTGTAATTCTGTCACGAATGATATCTGCATAGCATGCAATTATAACCTCCTTTCTGTATTGAAATCTGTATAATATTCTTTCATTTCCCTTGAAGGACAATCATACCCTGTGCAATTATCTTCATACTTTTATGGCTACAAGAAGTTTCTAGACAGTTTTTTATGGTGGGTGGGAGAGAAACATTGACTTTTAAAGCCCCATATAGTTTTTCTTCCTCTACAGAAACACATTGTCATCCCAGCTATGGCTATACAGACATTTGTTAAGCTACACTTGCAGCTCACTGTAACAGAATTTAAAGTGAGGAAGTTTACAGTTTTAACACAGGCCCACCACAGAATGCAGAGTAACATGGGGATCTGAGCTGATTATGAATAACCCGTTTTATCTTTATCCATAATAGTTATCAGCAGCACATAGGGAATGAGTTTTGAAAGGCGTGGAAGCTGTTTTGATATAAAACAAGGCAAAAGCAATACCTAATTTTAAATATTGAGAAATTCTGTGCATGATCTGATAGGAACAAGATCAGAACACTGCAAAATATGGCACACTGTCAGCTCTTGTAGTGCAGTAATGCTAAAAACCCCAGCCAGAAACATGGATGTTGCAATACTTACTGTACTGGGAAATGCCAAGAAGAGCATTTCAGGCCAGCAGTCCTGAGACAGCACACGGCACTGTAGAAGAGGTGTGATCAGGCTGGCACTCACAGAGGTCGTGTCAAAGTCAAGCAAGACCAAGTGCAGCTCACTGATTAACTACTCATCAGGAGTAGCTCACTACATGCTAAATTGGCCAGTGGGTATTTTATTTCTGGTTTGTATTTGGCTCTGTTTAGACCAGACCAAGGCAAACAAATGTCTTGTTTACCATGCTGGAGCTCTAGTGGACGGGTTTTAACAAACCCTCTTTCCACTGCTCCCTTATGAATTTCACTCCATAATACAAATCCTCTGACCTTAGCAACTTACGTTACATGAGCCCTGACAGAAGTGAAGCTCACCCCTATGATGTCTTGCAGAATGGCACCAAAGCAAACCATCTTCCTATTTAAGACAATATGAAGTTGTTTCTTCATATTCACTGCCACTCATGCGAGCACGTCGTAAGCAGCATGGTATAGCCACAGTGAGCATAGAGGTTATGACAGAAGAGAAGAGAAAAAAATCAAGGAACAGGGGGTATGCCAATAGCAAGATCTTTGCTCTAAGTTGGGAAACAGTTAGGTTTGTTTGATTTAACCTTGAGAAAAGTTAGTTATTCAAAACACATCAAAAATAAGAATCCAAGGGCAGGAACAGTGGGGATGAATACATTCCCTTAGCAGCTGAAAAGAATCATAATAGCAGCAGAGGTTTCTAGGATCTTGCTATGGAATTTTTGCCTTTGAATTTGGAAGGTTTGTGTTCCCCACACAGTGATAAATTCTCTTTTACAAAATGGACTGAAAAGGAGGAGGGAAGGAACTGGGTGGAATCAATTACAAACCATATCAGACGTTTAAGTTTAAACACAAGACCTTGCAAAGGCTTGCATGAAATCTTACTAGCAATATAAACAGGACTGGTGCCAAACTAAGCACCAGAAGTATTCAATAATAAAATACAGCTGTCTCCATTGGCACCTACCCATGAAAGTTTGTCATTTTTACTGTTAGAAATGCTGACAAAGAGAAATCTAAAAAATGAAAACATTTTTTTTCAAAAGAGGGAGGTTTTCATGAACTGCAACCTAAATATTCATTTAATTTTGGAACATTCCATAAGAATAATTTATAACATAATTTCTTCTTAGAAACGCATTTTGACAGAGTTCGTTTCAAAGACTATGGCCAAACTTGGCAGTGCTAATAGCTTTGCTTTCATATCCATAATTCTTAATTATTAAAATACTCTCTATACACTTTTCTTGGCTCCTAGTGAGGCACATCAAAGCCTGGGGGCCTCTTTGCCTTGGCTTCTTGCACACCATGTCAGCTGAGAAGGAAGCAAGCTCTGCCGACAGCCCGAGCTTGGGGCATGCAACCCTGATATGCAAAAGCAGGCCCAGGAAAGCTGCACAGTTAGAAGTGATTTCTAGGAGGAGGCCTTTGCAGAACAGAACCCTGCATGCAGGCTGCTGCAGTACCTGTGACTCATGCAGTGAGCTTTAACGTTTGGGAAACAAGCAGACCTAGACCTGTTATCACTTGTGACTTTTCTACACCTGGATCAGTCAGGAGGGACCTTCTTAGGAAATAGTAGCATGTTTAAGTCCTGAGAAGTGAAAGACATACATGCAGCCACACGTGCTCACACACAGAGATACTCAGGCATGTGCTTGTGGTTGCTCTGCAACTGCCATCTGCTGTGTGTATCTCCTTCAGTATATAAGTTCTTTCACTCCTTTATTTGGCTTTACTTCTCTTGCTTCACTTGTAAACTGCTTCCCAGATCAGCTGGGTGTATGAGTACCGGTCCATCTGAGATATATGACCATATTTTGGCATCTTTCAAGATACCTTGGGAGATTTCTGCTTTGCCTTTAATGAAGCAAAATAAGGACATTACTTGCCAGTTAACAAAGGATTTAGCCTTTGGGTTACACACACACGGTACAGAAGGGAGCAGTCACTCTTTCACTGTCTCACTTCGTGAGCTTCCTGTACTCATGAATTAAATTTTCTGCTTCCCACTGATGAAGCTGCTCTCCCCGATGTGTCCCCTTGCTTTGGTCAGGTCCGGTCTTGGATTCCTACCAGCACTTGCACTGATCATGGTAGCTGAAGGCAGTAACTGCTTTACCAAAGGAAATTTTCAAAGAAGGAAAGTCATTGTACTCTCATTTAAAATTGTCCTCTTCCACTCCTCTGAGCCCCTGCTCCATCCTGGAAGGTTCTGCACTCCCAGATGTGGCTGAAAACAGGCCTTCTGTTATGGCCACATCCTAGCTGGAGGGCTAGAAACCACTGCTTTCCAAATGGATTACTGCATACTGACAAGTCCAGTTAACTGTGTACACAACGAGCTTTCCTGCTTTGGGTGGGATGTCTTTGACTTCACATTAAGGTCTTCTACAAACTTTGTTGCTCTTCTTTGCTTTTAGGATCTCTACGGAAGGAAGGATCAGAAGTAAATTTATATGGTCCCAGTTCAGAATTCCTTAGACTGCCCTCTGACTACAGTCCTGTGTTTTTGAGGCATAGTGATAATATATAATCTGTTTTCTGAACTTCTAATGGCAGTGGTATATGTGTTTGCTCTTCCAATGACCTACCCTGAATTGTAATATATGTTGGTTTTCTTTGTACCGAGACTGAAGTCCTTAAACTAAGAGACTATTAAGTGCCTAAATTCCAGACTAATGCATAGAAAAAAACCCCAAACACATAAAATGTTCCTCTTGTTAAAATTACAGTTACTGTACTGTTCTACTTAAAATACTTCACAGACCTAACATTCAGCTTGAAAATTGTATGATCAGCCTCAAAGAAACTGCTGTCAACAGTTCTCCTTGTCAGTCCCATGCAATTTAAGTACTGATTAAATTCTTCAAAGATGGTCAGAAATGACATTTCAGCACTGTAGAGCTGGGCTCTGGGATTGCTTTGAGCTTACAGGTAATACTCAGGACAGCAATTATTAATGTTTTACTGAATGACACTGCAAGTAATGGGAAGACAGTGTAACTTTAAAAGAGTAATTTCTTTAAAGGCTAAGAGTGGCTGTTGGTTTTTTTTTTTATTTCTATATTTATTACAGCTTAGTCCTTAACTCTGAGCCATGCTATGCAATAATAATGGAACTGCTCAGACAGCAATTTGCCAATGTGCTTGAGGCTCTGTCAAACCACATGGAGTGATGCCATAATCAAATTCATAATGTCTTATCTTTTTCAGATAAAGTAATCATCAAAGG
>JANHGO010001458.1:0-34170 GCA_024606505.1 Aquila spilogaster
TGTTTTTATCATTTGTGACTATGTTCCACGTTTTCCATTTTAATTATAAGCAATATTGCTAAAGAGTAATTATAAATACTTTCTCTTCCCATTTATTCTTCTGAAACTATTTCATAATTTTCTTTCTACTTCCTCTCCACTCATTCACCATCTCAGTACCACCCAGAGTTCTTTCCTTTCATAGAAAGAGAAAAGACAAAAATTATCATCTTATCTACAAAATCAGACATAAGAGATTTCAAGATTCTGGCAGTAATTTAGAAGAGCAAGTTGACAACATTTTGATAGTGGAAAGGAGAGGTGGTGCTAAGCGGAATTAAATCCCACCTCATCTCTCTTTAACACTGCTTATTTTAACGTATAATTTGGCCAATCAGAATTGTATCAACCCTTGAAGTACACAAATATTAGAAAAGTGTATGCTTTGAGATATCACAAATAGTGCTAAGACATCAGTTTACCATGATGAAAAGAGAGAAATGAGGTGGGAACGTTAAAAAATATACAATTTCAGCAAATGCAGAAGGAACATCAAGGACCATTAAAGTACTGCTCAGAGGATACGCTGTTGGTGGCTGCTTTCTGGCACTTAGTTCTTCTAGCACTCAGTGACCAAGTGACTTTTGGTGAAAATAAATTAAAACCTAATACAAATCAAACGATTATTTATGAAATGTTTTCACATTTCTACAATTTTTATAAGGTTTCTTGAATTTTCAACATTACTATGCTTGTGTCATATCATACAGCTATATAACACACAAGAACGGGTTCACCTGTGTGTAGAACACAGCTGTCCCGACAATAGCAATTATGGAAAGGTTTTAAGAACATACTTCCTCATTAGCAGTTATCCTTGCAAGTTGCCAATACATACACGTACAACTTGCATTTCATGTTAAATATTTATATATTTATGGGCATGCTACATTAAACATTAGCAACACATTTAACATATTAACATACTCAAGATTTTGAATGTAAAGGTACTTATATGCTACATGACTAATATTTATAGGAAAAAACCATCTCTTGATTAAAGACTGCAGTTGGAGCGTCTGCACTCTTCAGTGAAGATTTTCTGCCTCTTCCCATCAGGTTGAAAGGCAAAGACCTCTCCGAACCGGTTACCAGAGTGGAAGAGGTGGTCTGTCTCGAATCAGCCCATCCTCAGATGGGGCTCGGCTGCCGTTTCCGTCGGGCAGTGATCACTGCTGTCATGAACCTTTTCCTGTTTTTCTGGAGTAAGTTGTCAGTGTTTCTAATTGGCTTCTCCCCTTGCTGGCTGTAGAGATGAACGTGCATGCACCCACACGTTTTTCCAGCCTATGAAACTTCTAGCAGAGGTGAAATAAATCTGCCAACGAGTTAATTTCTAATTAACCTTTTTCTGGCAGCAGAAAGAGACCTGTAGACCCGCTCTTGTGCTGAGTGCTTAACACTTACTTTAAATCAGCAAGCTGATTAGCTCCCTGAGTATTGCTCAAGTACCCATTACTGTGGTCTGCAAAATAAGTATGTTAACCTACCTAAAAGATTCATTTATTCTTTCTTTTCTTGCACTAAACTACAAAGTCTTCTGGACTCTCCTGTAATGACTTGTAGAGTTTCAAGTATTATAGGTTTTATTGGAAGAGTCTGTCACGCCCCAGCTGAGATGGAGGTCTTACTGAGCGAGGTGATAATGAGAGATGAGTGCTGGCTAGAGGAGTTTATAATCTAGCCAGACAAGGTGGGGGTGAAAGGGAATAGTTATGTTTATTGTAGAGACTGAGATGCTAAAGTTAGCTCATGTTGTAACAGGGACATTTGTCAGTGCTAAACCTTCAATTTAGATCTCCTGAATTTTAGGCTGGCACTGGAGCCCCAGGCTTTATCTACTTATCAAGCAGCTATCTTCAGAGCAGTGGAGCTTGACAGTCTTCCTAAGTGATTATTGTAGGGGAGGCCTCTAGCAGAGTGGTAGCTCTGGGATTTAGAGAATCGGAGCCCCGTGGTCGTGCTGACGTTTCTGGTGGGGGGAAGAAAGTCTGTGATGAGGCCTTTTTACCATCTCTCCTCGCATGCACGCATGCTCTCCTGCTGCAGGTGTTGTCAGTACCAGCAGTTTAGTGCAGTGCAGCTCTTGTGGTGAACAAAATGCATTGCTTGGATTCAGTTCCAAACAGGCCTGGATAGCAGGGAGGAGGAAAACTGCCTCCAGAGAGGTGTGAAAAGGACAACTGCTAGCACTGAGCAAGTACATGTATGCCAGTATTGAATTCTGTTTCTTTTTATTCCTCTAGGTCTGCTAACTCTGTGGGGGATCCTAATCTTCCTTCGGTATCGCTGGCGGAAGATGGAGGAAGAGGAGCAGGCCATGTATGATATGGTGAAGAAGATCATAGGTAGAGTCCAGTATCTCTGTAAACCCAGGCAGCGCTCTTCTTTTCTCTGCAGTGTTGAAATCTCTCCTTGTTTTTCCCTCCTGCCCTCCAGCTGTTGTCCAGGACCACTATAAGGAATGGGAACGGAACTTGGAGCGTTACCCCTATGTTGGCATTCTCCACGTTCGGGACAGCCTCATCCCTCCTCAGAGCAGGTGAGCTTTGTTCTTTAAGGAGGGTTGTCAGCATGATGTTATTCAACTCAGCTCAAAACCGTAGTTACTGGGTGACAGACCATGAGCAGACAATTGATGGGAAGCAAGAAGAGTCTGTCTGGCCTTTCACTTCATAAAGGATGTTGATAAAACCCAGGCTATATATTAACCCACTGCAGATTAATGTGACAGTCCCGGGGCTGATATTTTTTGCAGTCACACTGGTGTATTGTCATTGTTCTATCACACAGTAATTGGATTTTGTTTTTCCTGGGCCTGGAGCATCTTATTTTTTTTTCTCCTTCATCTAATCTATGTAGGATGCTATCCTGTTTCTCAGCCATCGTACCTTGTTCTCCAGGCAGGTGCTGCACACTTCTTAGAACAAACCTTTCCCTGAGTTGAAAGAGGTTTTGGGAGGCTCTTTTGAAGTGATTTTGTACTCTGTCTGCCTGCAAAGTTTCCTGCCTCAGATTAGGCAGCTTTGAATGGGAGATACAGCGAGCTGTCTGGTTTTGATGCTTTTTCAGGGTGGAAGCATGGTCAAGAGAGTTACTCCACAGGTGGTGGGGCAGGAGGGCTGCAGCCTGGGTCGTGGTGCTTCATCTTTGCAAGAGTGTTGGTTTCTTTATTTTTTTTATTTTACATTTTGCTTACATTCAGCTGCTCTGTTCTCCAGACAGCACAGAACGCTACACATGCTGCAGAGTCTTAAACATCCTCCCTCTTTATCAGTCACGATACAACCAGGAGTTATTTCAGCTGTTTTTGATTGATATCTGTGTGGTGCCTAGAATTACTAGACACTGATGCAAAACTGGATGGAACTCCAGTTTGTGCTTCCTTGTCTGAGAGATCCCCATATGCTTGAAAGGTGGGGGCAGTTTGCTGATGGAATCCCTCTGCAATACGAATCAGGCTTGAAATTCAGGGCACTCACAATTGTTTGTACTGCCAGAGGGTCTCTTCTTCTCCCCCTGGCAGGATTTGTGCTTTCATGTCCTGGGCTGAAATCACCTCTCAACTAGAATTCTGGTTTAATCTCCTTTACTGTCTGCACAGGAAGCTAGCACTAGCTTGATCAACAGCTACAATTGCTGTAAGCAGGAAGGCACGATGAGAATATAATTTTAATGTATTTTCTTTTCATTGCTGTTTTTTGCAGGAAAAAAATGAAGCGGGTCTGGAACAGAGCTGTGGAGTTTCTGGCCTCAAATGAGTCACGGATTCAGACAGAGTCACACAGAGTAGCAGGAGAGGATATGCTGGTATGGAGATGGACGCAGCCATCTTATGTCTCAGATTCAGAACACTAAAGAGGAGCAGAAGCAGAGCAGCTGTTGAGAAGGACCTCTGCAAGGGAACAGTCCCTTCTCTGGTGGTGGGAAAGAGCAGGTCATGGTCCTAACCTCCTTGGGTTGGGGATTGCACATATCTGTTTGCTCTTCTTTCTGAAAATCTTCACATACAAACAACAAAAATAAATCAGGGCAATAACATTGGCTTAGAAAGAAGATGGGCTTGAGCTGGTGGGAAGCTATGATCACACCAAAGTTAATCTTCCAGCAGATATCTGGCTTCTGTAGGCAAGCAAGCCTAAAACAACCTGTTAAAAAGAAAAAAATGTGTACCTAAATGTTGAAGGACCTGAGATCTCTCTGGCAATGGTTAGGTTCTTAAAATTTGACCTCAGTTCTGCAAAAGCCGGCTGGAGGCAACATCCATCATGGAGCGTGTTTAAAGGAGACTGACATTTCCCATGGAAACGTTAGGGTGGCAGTTAAGATGTGTTTTGTTAGAGTTTGTTTTTAGCAGTACAGCGATAGAGATGCACTTGCTGCTTCCCAACGGGGAGAATATTTGTGTCCGCTTCACCCTTCAAAAATGGGGAAAAAAATAATAGAAAAAAAATAAAATCAGGCGAAGGTAGTCTTAGTGGGAGGGCAGTGTGATGTGCCTTGGTGGTTTGGGCTGAGTTGGGCGTGTGGAGGAAAACATTTGTGATCCTGTTCCACTTTTTAAGTCTGCAGACTCTGTGCTTTATGTTTTCTTGGGGGGTGGGAGGGGAATCTGGGTGGGAAGTGAAGGATATAGGAAGCTTCAGAAAGCGCTTTCTTGTGGCCACAGCCAAAGGGATTGCTTCGTGGGCTATTAAATAGCAGCTTTGGAATGTCTATTGGGGCTGAATGTACTTGTTTATCCTGGGCAGCTGCAATGTGTGTGCTGTGGGTCAGAGCAGAGGTATACAATGCATGGTGTGCCAGGGGTTGCCAAATCCGCGTTCCTGCAGCCTCACAACAGGTAGAAGGCGCAGTGATCCGTCCTCTGTTCACGCTGCAGGCGTTGTATTTTGTATCTACAGTAATTTAGTTAGTTAAGTTTGTTTTCATGTCCTGCGAAGGACTGTTGTTGTTTTTGGGGTGTTTTTTTGTTCTGTTTACTTCAAAGAAATGATCTCCGGAGTGTGGCAGCTTAGACTGGGCGAAAATACTGTTAATCTGTTCTTCCCAGTGTCATCAAACCGCTGACCAGGACACCACTGGGACAGCGGGGACCAAATTCATTTCTGGCCTAAGCTAGTAAAACCTGCAGAGAGAAGCCAGCGGTGGTGTGTGTAACTGGTGCGTTTAGCAGCTTCATGAGTAGAATGTGGATTTTCGCATTCAGCTCTGATGCTGTCTGCACGGAGAGCTTCCCCTTCAGGCTCTGCTCGGCAGCTACGCTTAGGATGGCAGCCAGAGCCCTCCTGCAAGGTTTGCAGATCTGTGATGCCACGCACAAGGTGGGCTCCCTGTGCTGGTCCCTGCTCACATCCCAGGATGAAGTCTGCATCTCTCCCCCCCCAACTGCTGGTTTTAGTGGGGTGTTCCACCTATGCATCCCTCTGCAGAAGGGTAGCAGGGACTCCTGGTATAAGTGCTGCCTGGCATCAGAGTGGGGAGAGCAGCTTTGTGCAGGAGCAGAACACAGGAAGGCCTTGTGAGTGACACGGGGGGTGTTCTGCGGGGCGTTAACTCCTACCCCATATTTTGCTTTTGGTGTTTGAACATGAGAGGAGGCTCAAGAACTGCCTTCGAGACCTTTAGCACTAAATAGGGAATAAATGGAAGGCAGCCTCGATTCTTCTAAAACCTTGTGATGAGATCTCCACTGCTGTTACAGAAACTTCTACAAACACCAGTGCCTATGTAATTAAGCCTTTTTTAACTGTTTGCAGGTTTTGAGTTCCTTATTTTTTTTAACCATCCAAATACAGAGTGAGGAGTTAAGCGTTGCAGTCATGTTTTTGTATTAAACTTGTTTTGTAGAACAAATCTCACTGGCTTGGTGCTGTTTCTTATCCGTTCAATTTAGCTCTGTAAACCAATATATAAAATAAATTTATTACAAATGATTTGTTACCTTTTATTTCTGTTGAGGAGTCGCAGGCTGTTCCAAGTGCTTTTGCTCACGCAGATCAAATAGATCCTGCTCCAGGGAGCTGGTGGGTTGCTAAGTATAATGCTGAAGATGGCATGGGACTGCGTGACAGCCTAATGAGACAGCGTGGATCCTTGTGACGCTCGGTGATCTCAGCACAGTAGCCAGCAGGCTCAAGTGTTTGGTTGCAAATTCAATCTGTATTTTGGGAATAGCTGCCATTGAGGAGCGCGTGGAAGGCGGTTGTCTTGTTCAGCTGCATTTTGAAGAGATTGACAGCTTTGAGGATTGGGGTACTGTAAATATTAGCTTAGTGGGTTGATGGGTATTCCTGTGGTCCATTGTGAAGCATTTGTTCAAAATGGGGAATGGCACTGAGCAGTATGGCTGTGGTAACAGAGGGTGCCTCGAGCATCGTGGGATCCTTTGTGTGTTGGCTGCTGCAGGTCCTGAGTGCTGCTGCGTCCTCAGGCTGCAGTCCTGAGGATCCCGAGGTCCTGTTTTGGGGACGTGATGTGAGGTAGCAGGTGTCAGTACAGAAGTGGGGAGGGTGTGGGATACTTTGCTGGGCTGGACAGACATCCCTTCCTGCCCTCACCCCTGCATTGGTGTCTGTCCCTGGGCACAATGCTTGCCTCCCTGTGTCCCACCGTTAAGGCTCTTTAAGCAAGGCCATCACGAAGTGCTGTGAAAGGGAGGATGCTGGTATCAAGGATGAAGGCTAAAAGTCATTTCAGACTATTTAACAGATACCCGAGGTTTACAACGTTGCCTGGTGAGTAGAGCACACGTGGACAAACCTCGCGTGAATGCCGGCAAGTCCTTGGAGTTGTCCTTGGGCTCTGCTTTCAATTCCTCTCTCACCTGAGTGTCAGTGACTCAGAATACGTGCGCTGGGAGCCTTCACTTCTTCAAAGTCTGCTCGTGAGACAGCGGCAGTGCTCTGAATCATCGTTGTGTAACGCCAGCGGGCAGGGCTGACTCACTGCTGTTTGGTGGCAGAAATGTTTAATTAATCTCACCGTGTAGGTCTGGATCACAAAGGGGCAGGTTCCCACCAGCGTGAGAGGTGCTGGCTCTGCAGCGGCCGTGCTTGTCCAACCTCCTCGCTGGCGCTGAGCTGTTGCTCAGGTATGGAACAAAAGGGAGCGTGAGGCTCCATCTCTGCTCGGGACCTGCCTTCCTGCATAGGTGCTTTCACCCAGCCTGGGTTGCTATGTTACAACTGAAACGGTTTGGGGGTTAGGGAAGAATCTTTGGTGTGATGGCACATGCTGAGGATGTTTGCTGTGGTACCCTCCCTCGTGTCCCTTGGCAGTAGAGAAGGTGGCTTCATGGTGCTCTTGCTGCCATGCTGCTCGCTCCCTGTGGGTGGTGTTGATAGTTTCTATGGCAGTAGCAGTATCCCCAGAATCCCAATCCACTCAGAGGGAATAGGTGGGTTCATCCCTTCCCTTCTCTGCTTACAACCTGCAGTTGCTCCCACTTTCTTGCAAAGCGTGAGGGTTCTATAAATATGCTCCTGAGCGGTGGGCTGATAAAGCCATCGCATCCCCTCACTGTCAGGAAGGAAAATATGTACCAACAAGGAATCTAAAATAAAATTTGCCCTTTATCTTTTTCATTTCCTGCTTCCATTTAAAGCCTTTCACATTAAATGTTTTGTCTCCTGCTGACATGACAGCTGATGCTGAGCCTTATTTATGGGATGCGGAGTCGGGGCGCCGTGCCAGTTCTCCTGGAAAGATCAGCGGGAACCAGAGAAGCAGAAGCACAGTCAGGGAGCTGTGCCCCAGGGTGCCTCCCCCCGGCACTGCCCCCGTCTGAGGCAATCTCTCCCAGGCTTTGCACTGGGATTTCCACCCTCGTTTTGTTCAACTTTTCAAGGATGACCCTCGTGCTTGGGCCGGGTGTCTCCAGGTGAGTGTGGGCTCTGTACCTCTGCTGCCCCTGGGTCCTCCGGCTCGGGTGGGCAGGAGGACCCCCAGACTCTGTGACCTCCCCTCTGATGGAGAAGAGCACCTGCCCTGCATTGCTTCACAGCGCTCCTTTAAGGCTGGGATTGGGCTGTTTACATCACTGCTCCAAAACAGCTCCGAGTGTCCAAGCTGAAGGAATAGAGGAAAGCACCTGGTGGGTGGCCAGGTCACATCAGGATGAGGTCCTGCAGTGTGGAGGTTACCATGAACCCACTCCTCCCTTGAGCCTGGAATACATGAGGTTCAGCTGATAGTGGCATTCCAGTCTGAGCTGGGGGACGTTTGGTCTTGGGATCACATCTCCATCTGATGGAGGCTGCAGCTTTCAAGCTGGCCAAGGGTGATAATATCCTTGTGTGCCCGTAATTAGTTCCTAATTAGCAGAGTTTTAATATGAGGCGGGCTTGCTCTCCCCTTAGAGCGCTCTGCATTTTACAAGGGGCTGAGTAATTGCCTCTGTGCTCTGCAGGCGCTCAGCAGCTGCAGTGGGGGCACCTCGTGGGACGCAGCGGCCTCGAGCTGCGCTGGTTTGAGCGGAGCAACCGCTGCAGCGCTCCTGACATCAAAATGAGATCACCGCAATTAACACGGGCATTACAAATACATATGGTATCCAGCAGGGGAGGAGTGTGTGCCGGTGCCGTGCAGGGCTCCCAAGATGAAGTGGGAGCTCGGTCCTGTTTGCTCCCCTCCAATTAGTGGGAATTACCGCATCCACCGATTGCTACCTCGGCAGCAGAGTTCCTTCCCACCCATCCCAGTGCCATCCCCATTGCGGGCAGTGATTCGTTGCTGCCCTCCAATTATCACTGGGACTGATGGGGGACGGGATGAGTGCGGGGTGCCCAGGCTGTGCGTAGCCCCGAATAGCAGCGGGTCTCATCGGGAGGTGCCGGGTTGGCTGTGGCACACACGAGGATCCCGCAGGGCTGTTTGTGTCCCGGCAGGTGCACGGTGTGGGCACGCACTGTCCCCGCAGCGCTGGCAGGAAACGCGCTGGGACTTTTCCACTCAGCTCCCGGTGTCGGTTTCCTGCACGAGGCTGCTGGCAGGGCCGGGTGCTGCGCCCCAATTCCCTCAGCTGCTGCACCGCATTGGGCGCAGCGCGGCTCACCCCTTCCCAAAAATACCTCTTCCTTTCTCAGCCCCATTAGCTCATTGACTCATTCGATCCCCAGCATCCCAGCTCCTTCCGCTGCCTCCCCACAGCTCCTTTGCCCCATCATTCCCTGCATCATCCCAACCCATTTCCCATGGGAAGCAGCTGGAGGGGTGGTGTGCACCCAGCCGCGTCCCAGCTGCACGGCGGGCTCCAGCCTGCTCCCTGTGCCACCATCGGTTCTTTGCATGCACCAGAATAAACCTACGGTTGTTTCCTTCCAGAGCCATTGCACGAGGGAGACATACGGCCACACTTTGAAAAGCCCCACACGTGGCTCCCTCAGTCCTAACCTCACCCCACGGCTTTGTTTTCCTTTAACACCGGGGGCTGTTTTCTCCCCCTCCCAACCTCAGCTGTCAGCTGGACATACCGGAGCAATGCCAGAAATGCTGCGGCGTCAGCTGATGGCCCAAATGTCCGCGGGCTCCCCCCGCTCCTTCATTTCCCATCCTCGAGCGACACCGAGCAGCAGTGGGATCGCAGAAACAGCAGCCCGGCCGGCAGGTGAGGGACGGGGACAGGGGGTGGCCAAGCACTTAGAGACACCAGGAGTGGTGTTAGAAGTGCCCCAAGCATGGCCATGGCTCGGGAGAAGGGATGGGAGTGAGGGGACGGCAGCAAGCGGGGTGTGTGAGAAGTGAGCATTGTGGCTGTGGGTTTGGGTTGCACTGCATTGCTTTGCATCGGGTTAGGTACAGGGTTGAGGTAGGGTTTTGGGTTGTGGGGCATTGTGTTAGGGGTAGGGTTGGCTTTGAGCTCTCCAAAGGGTTTGTGGCACTGCTGGAAAGCAGATTGGCAGGAGAACAGAGAGGGGCTTGGGGAGGGGTCCTGGTGCGAGGCTGAGGTCGGATGGGGCTGTGCTGGAGAGGGCTCGGCAGTGCTGTGGGGCAAAGGAGTGTGGGGGAGTGGAGGGAGGTTCTGAGCCAGGTCTCTGTGCACAGCTCCCAGGACTGGAAGGTCAGGGGGGCACGGGCAGGTCAGAGCCCGGAGCTGGGACAGAGTTCGGGCGCTTAAGCTGCTCTGATTCGTGCCCGAGCAATCGATCGGTGCAGGTTTGTTTCTTGGAAACAACCGATGGTGGTGGAAAAGCTGATTATTTTCAGGGCTCAGGAGCTGGCGAAATAGCGGCTCAATGCGTGCGTCCCAGAGCTGTGGCAGATATGGGGAGGTGACGTCCCCATCCCACTGCCCATTTGTGGGTACAGTGGGTGCCAGAGACCATGGGGCACCGCGCATCCCCATGCCCAGATCCCTGCATGGCAATGGGTGTTTTTTCCATCCGGGATAACGCTGCTCCCATCCCTCCCTCCCACCGCCCTGCGCTTGGCAGAGCCGCCCAATAAATCCTTCGGTGCAGCAAACTGTATCTTTGCATCTTATTCATGAGGGACACAGGGACTGGCCATAAAGTTTATGAACGTCATTTTCTTTCAAGGAAGGAAATACAAGATAAAAGAGCTCAGGGTTTCTGCACATCAGGATTTACGGGGTGCTTAGAGCCGGGTTTCATGCCAAGAGCCGAACGTTTCGCTGCCGGCACAGTGCTGACTTTGTGCTGTGGTTGAGGGGCCCGTTGCTGTGAGCTCTGTTTGGGAGCGCACAGAGCTGGGAGCGCTCAGATGTTCCTTGCGGGCAATGCTTCGAGGCGCTCGGAGGCACAAAGCCAAAAACGGGACAGAAATGGGGTAATTGGGCTCCGCAAAGCGCTCCCGCGGGCTGGGCTGGCGCTGGGTGCAGGAGACGGCCGGGAATCCAGGTAATCCGGAGAGCTACGGGCACACGGATCTCCTCAAATTAACAGCCAACTTCATTGCCTTTTAATTAAAGCAAAAAATAAACTAAAAAACCAACAACCCAACCCGGCAGCAGCATGCGGTGCGCAGAGCCCGGCTGTGCAGTGCAGCGCAGCACCTCGCGGTGCCCCGAGGTGCCGGCACCGAGCGGGGCTGTGCTGACAGGCACTTGTTTTCACGGTGATTTTCCTTTGTTATTTAATATTCCGATGCTTTTTCTGCCAATGGGACCCACGGGCAGAGCTGCTCCCAGGGCCGGGCTGTGCTTCGCCCCAGTGTCAGCGGGGTGGGATGGGGCGGGCGCTTGGAGAATGCCATCTGCTCACTTCCATTGGGCCGCATTAAGACCGTGCAGTAAATAGAGCGCTTTGCTCGGCCCCTTCTGATGTTTGGCCCCAAAGCAGAGCCCGGTGGGCTGTGTCCCCAGGAGCTCTGCCCAGAGAGCACTGCAACCCTCAAATATTCAGACCCATCTCCACCCACAGCCCCTGCGCTGCTGTACTGCTTTCGCCAGAGGACAAAATCACCCACGGTTTTGGGTTTTATTATGGGGGATACAGATTTAGCTGCAATTCGGTGTATTTTTAGTGCCGTGGGTATCTGTCGGTGTCCGCGATCACTTGAGCCGTCGGATGGGAGCTGTTCCCGGTGTCCCGTTTCAGTGGAGCTCCGGGTCTGTGTGCAGCGAGCTGCTCGCTTCCTGCTTTTCTGCTTTTTCGAGGAAGGGAGTGGAAAAAGGGGAAAAAGAACCAACAAAACCAAACAGCAAACGTTCATCTCTGAAGGGAGAAATCCTCTGTAAAAGCTGCTCCAACTGAACGCAACGCTAAATGCTTTTATTAACTCCTAGAAAGGCTCTGGAGAGCTGCTTTCTTCCTGGGCTGCAAAGCACTCACCCGAGCGGGCCGGCTTTGTTCCCTGAGCTGGTGCTGGTAATTGTAGAGCAGAGATTCCTCACTGTGCGGTGATGAAGGAATAGAGAAGAGAGGGGAAAAGGCACCTGGGGGATGCTGAAGGAGTGAGCTGTGCGGGGAGGAGCGTCCCTTCTCCCCCCGTGCCACCAACCCACTGCATCCAACTCCTCCAGGTGCAGAAACTCCTTTGCTGTCCTTGGCTACAGAACTTGGCTATGGAAGGTGGTGGTGCTCCTGGACAGCCCCGCGAGCTTTGGTGCAGGGAAACAAACCTCCCGGAGGTGTCATAGCTACTGCACTGGGTTCCTTCTAGCACAAATAGGATGCCAGGCTCCCCAGGCTGGAGGAGTATGGAGGAGGCAGCCCATGTCAGTAGGGCTCTGAGCTCTGCCTTGGGAGGGCTGCAGGAACGCAGAGCTGCCCTCAAAAGAAGGATAATGAATGGTCTTTTTTCTTTCCCCATCAATTACATTTTGGGGTCTGGAATGTCTGATTCTGATTTTACTGCCTTGATGGTATGGAGCCTGCACGAACGTCAGCTCCGCCGGCTTTCTGTCTGCCTCAATGGCTACAGGAGCAAGAGCATCCCCAGCCCCCAAAGAGTAAAGCAAGGAGAGGACAGGGTTTGCTGGGTGCTTGCAGAGCCGGGGTGCTGCTGCTCTGTGTCTGTGCCTTTCCCACCGTACTGTTCCCCCTTACACCAGCTCCTCACTCCTGCCACAGCCGCAGGTGGATTCCTCCCTGGGGATGGCACTGGGACCCAAATCCATGTGCTCGGGCGGGAGGTGTGGGTGCTGCCATGATGCACTCTCACACTATGCTTGTGCAGGAAGCGCTCCTGGTGCCACGGTGCCAATTGGTTGGGAACGTCCCCTCCTGATGCTGCTCTCAAGGGTGTAGAGAACGTTGCTGACCCCCCCGGCAGCACTGGGAGGTGGGGAGCTGTGCAAGGACAGGGGTTTTGCAGAGGCTTTATTGAGAAACCTCATTCATAGGGAATGTTCTGGCTCAGGGAAAGGCTAAGATGGTCATTAGCACTGTCTCATCAGGCAAACTGAGGCTGTTCCACAGCAGGGGTGTTATTAATACAGCATATTAATACCCCAGCATTGCTGGCCCAAGGAACGCCCTGATCCAGCTGGTTTCACAAGGCTGCCGCGTTAATTTGATAGCTCTTCTCAGTCATCCCCTTCTGTTTCCTTTGCCCCCAAAGGGTCTAAATCGGGGCTTTTGGGGACGTGTCACACCGGGGCTCCCCGCCAGCACCAGGGTGTGCTCCCAGCCCAGTGCAGGCGGTGGCTTTGCAGTGGCACGTCCCCCCACCCCCGCCTTCACGCTCTCCCATATCCTCTGCTTGCAGACACCACGCCGAGGAGCTGCACGGGGTGACACCGCAGCACGGCATGACCCACACCGCGCCGTCCCCGCGCTGCTGACCCGGAGCCTTTGCCGAGCAGCATGGTGGGGCAGAGCGAGGGCAGGAGAGCGGTGCTCCTGGAGCCCTTCGTGCACCAGGTGGGCGGCCACATGAGCATGATGAAGTACGACGAGCACACGGTCTGCAAACCCCTGGTCTCACAGGAGCTGAGCTTCTACGAGTCGCTGCCCCTGGCCATGAGGCAGTTCACCCCTCAGTACAAAGGTACGGTGGGGACGGCGCGGGGGGACCGCTCGGTTGGGCCGGGGCTGAGCTGGGAGCCCCACACGTTGTGCACAGAGCAGGTTGTGCTCGGCGAGGCTGTTGGCTGGGTGCACAGGAGCGGGTCTGCCAGGCTGGCTCCTCCACCAGGGCTTGCTCTGGGGACCTCGCTGGCTGATGCCACGGGTGTAGGATGGCTGCAGCAAAGCAGCAACACAGAGCATGGCTAACACCAAGCTGCGCCGTGCTGCCGTGCTGACTCCAAGGGCTGCGGCCAGGAAGAAGTGCTGCCTATTCCTGCAATGGGTTCAACCTGCAAGGCGAGTCGAAGCAGGCTGCTGTGCAGGATACCTTTCATTCCTCTGTGGGTGCTGGCCCTCAAATAGACCTCTTTTTCCATGCTGTTAACATTCCATTAGCCCCAGTGAGGAAGCCTGCTCCCGCTCGGTGCTGTGCTGACCTTTTGCTAAGGCGATGCTGCGGGTTCCAGCACAGGAGCTGCCCGTGCACTTGGGACCACACAGTACAAACTCTCTGGGGGCCACGGTGCTGCTCTGAAATAGTGTGAGAAGAAAGGGCTGGCACCAAGAGCAGGGGTCAGCGGTGCCTCTGCCCCATGCCCTTTGGTGTTAGAGGAGGTGAAGGTTTGCATCAGAACTGGGGAGAGCAATGGGAGGAGCAGGGCTGGCACCGGCGTGAGCCGGGGCAGAGACGCTGCTCAGGGCCAGCATGACATACCAAGGCAAAAATAGCACGGGGGGACGGAGCATCTCTTTGACGGCTGCTCCACCTGAGCCAAGCGCTGCTTGCGGTGCTCCTGTAGGCACTGATCCTGGAAAACCAGAGGTGAAACTCAAACCCAGGTGTCTCAGGTTTGGCTGTAGAAACGCAGCGCTCGGTGTGCGAGAAGCTCTGAGTGCACTTCTCCCATTTCTTCTTCTTTTAAGACACCCTCCCTTCCTTCCTCCCTCCCTTCTGCTGCTCCTGACCCTGGGTTTGGTGAGAGGCGAGAAGCTCAGCTGTCACATAACAGCTTAAAATATCTCTTGGTCCTCCAGCGGTACAGAAAGGAGCTCCAAGTGTCAGCTGAGGTCTCCCATCCAATCTCTCCCTTCCCCACAAAGTCAGGGACCTGCAAAGATTTATGGGGCAATATTAAAAAGATACTTAAGAAAGAAAGCACGGCTTCCTCTGAGCAATTTCCTTTAGCAGGGGCCGGGGTTCAGCACTGGAGAGCTGAGCCCTGCTCTGTCTCTCTAATAAAGATATTAAGCGCTCCCAGCTTATCAGTTCAGGGGTTATTAATACCTTTTTGTCCTCTCTTTCTTTTCTATTGTGAGTCCCAGTGCGTTTTGCGACAAGGGATAATTAAATAGCAATTCTCCTCCCATTTGGCATTGCGGAGACACATTTTGTTCCCTGCTCCCATCTGTCCCAGCCCTGAACGCCGGGCAAATTACAGAGGTGGAACGCTTGTCAAGGGCCAATGTTTTCCCATGGGGGCGATGAGCATCGGTGGGAACAACCCCGAGGTCCCTGCCCCAAATCCACAGGCGCCCACGCTCCTCACCTCTATTCTTAGGTTGGGGGATTGCTCAGTGGTCACTGTGCGATGCTGATGTGACGCACGGTGTCCATCAAATGTCATCATTCACACCTAACACCCGGATGGCGGCTTGAAAAGCGTGCCCTTGACCACTTCCAACCCAATGGGATCACACTGTGGGTGACATTGTAAGCCAAACCAAGGACCTACGGACATCTCTGCTCCTGGAGAGGTGTTTTCTCATTGCAACAAAAGAGAAGCGTGGCAGCCACGTGTTCATCAGCATTCATAAGCAAAACCGCTCACCCCATAAGGAAGTACATCAGGGATCAAAAGTGATTTTAAGGCAGCGATGTGGGTTTACGAAGGCAGTTCTCAGGTGGAGGGAGATGAGGTGATCGCGTTCCTTTGCCTTTGAAAACATCCCCATTAATTTTCACGTTAATGTAAGATATTTAAGAACTCGTAGCTTCGTGCTATACATAACACTTTTAGGGCCAGACTGACAGCACTATGTAAACGAGCACAGCTCCATTGACTTGCAGGTATGGAATTGGGGCAGATTTTGAGGTTACATGCTGCTGTAGTGCACAGCACTGCATTTGGAATTGAGGACTTCATTCGCTTTGATTCAGGCAAAAAATACATTGACTTTTCTTCATGTCCACCTCCTCTGACAGCCCAAAGCAAGCATCGGAGCTGGCAGGACTTCTGCTTGCTCTTGGGAGTCTGTAATACGGATTCCTACAAGTGGGACGCTGCTAGAGATCATGTGGGTGATGCTGGGAGTCAGGAGCACAGCTCCTGAACTCATGATAATTGGGAGCAAAGGACCGAGAGAGCTGAAAATACGACTCACCCCCTAAATAAGCTTTCCAGCCCTATAGCTCACAGGCAGAGCAGCCTATGTGTATTTCTTCCTCATTCCAGCTCAAGGCAAATGGATCCGATGCAGCCTGTATGGCACACCAGCTGGATTGATGCTGATTTTTACAGTGAGAGGGAAAGGAATGGCCATGGGCTGCACCTGGGCTGTGGGGCAGAGGGCAGCGGACCTGCAGGGCTGCGAGGTGTGGGGCCAGGGAAGGAACGGGTGCCCCAAATCTCATGGAAGTGAATCTTCCCTCGGTGAGCAAAACCCAGCAGCCAGGGCCCTGCAAATCCTCGCATCTGTGTTTACTTACTGTAATCTCGCTTCACATGGAGAGAAGGCAGTTTGTGTATTTATTTGCTTTGGCAAATTGGCTTGGGCAGGGAGCTGCCTTGTTTGTAAGCTGCAGAGATGCACCTCCCCGCGATGACTGTGCGAGGATACCCTGGAGACAGCTGGACCCGACCCAGCTCAATGTGTTGCAACCGGGGCCTCTTTCCAGCGCTGAGTTCTGCTGGTCCATCAGCCTTGACCATCCTGTTTGGATCTGCCTTGCCGCAGCCAGACCCGAAAGCAGCAGGGCAGGATGATTCATGTGGCTGGCATCCCCTCGGAGAGCGAAAGGGCGATGCTCTAAAAATGCCTCCACTGCTCTGAGAGGCTCAGACAGCCCTGACAGAGGCTGCGGGAGCAGCGCTGCCCCGAGCGAAGGACTGCTGTTATCAGCCTTTCCCAGAAAGGTCAGAGCCGTCTGGTACGCGAGGCACGGCCATTCCTGCTCTGTCATTTGACACGCGGAGGCAGCGCTCCTGATGCCAGGGATGGGCTGAGATGGGCTAAATACGTGATGGGCTGAGTGGCATTTGTGCCCCGTGATCCTCATTAGAGTCAGGGAAAATTGCATTGCTAAAATATACAGTGTTTTTTTCAAGTACTGAGGGTGGAAATTAATCATCTCCACTCTCGCTCATGTTCCTCCACGTGGGGGTCCATTCCCTGCCATCATCCTGCCACTGGAGAGCTGGTCTTTGGTGCTGGGAGAAGGACACATCCATGACAATATATGGGCATCACTTACACTTGCAGCTTTGCCAGCCCACATGCATGCCTCTGCCCTTGTTCCTGGGGGCTCTGCCATTAAACGAAGCAGTTGGCAAGCCGGCTGTCTTTGTAAAATTCCTGTTCCCCAGCCCTCCCTTTGCTTTCTACCGATGCAAAGCATTTCCAACCTTGCCCTGTGCTCAAAAGTGCAACCTAAATCCCTCGTCATAAATAACGCAGGAGCTCTTGGTCCAAGGCAGTGGGGTCCGTGCTGGGTCAGCTGCTGCATAACGGAGCCTGAAGGAATGGAGAATGAAGGAACACGGTGTTCAGAGCAGGAACGTTTCGCAGAAGGAGAGGAGGGAACATTAGAAAAGCCCGTGGATGTTTTCCAGGCTCTCAGACTAATGGTGTTTTATTGGGTCTCAAATCAGCCTGGGCTCAGTGTGAGACCACTAAAATCCGAGGTAGCAGCTGAGCCCAGGAGGACTCTTAGCACCCACGGCAGCACAGGGGTAACCCCGTCCTGGTTTGCTTTGCCTCCTCTCCTGTAGGAGTCGTTTCGGTGCACCTCAAGAAGGACAGCCTCGGCAACCTGACCCTGCTGGCCAGCCCCAGTCTGCAGCCGGAGGGCTGCGGCCGCCTGGACAACGCCGGCAGCGACATATGGCACAAGTACAAGCGGGCTGCCAGCGCCGGCAGCGGCACCGAGCTCGTCAAGCGGTGCCACACCCAGCTCACCAAGACCTTCAAGGACAGGTGAGGGTGTGCCGAGGGCAGGATGCTCCCTGCAGACGTTCTCCCAGTCCTTGCCTGCAACCATCCCAGTCCCGGTAGGGTGTGAGCAAGGGGGGCTTGGTGGCACAACTGGTTTAAAGTCCAGCCTTGGAGAGCAAAAGGCACATCCAGCACGCTGGCCTCATAGCTCGCCTCCTCCTTGTGGGTGGAGCGGGGAAGATTTAGCTATGGCTGAGATGCTGTTGCTCAAATTTATGCCTCAAACTCTGCTTTAAAACTGCTCCCTCCGAGCGCAGCAAGCTCCAAAATGAGGGGAGGCCCCATGAGATGAGCTGCTGAGCACAGTCGGCACACTGCTGCTAACCAGCCAGAGCTGAAACTGTGCAGCAACAGCACATTGAGGGAGATTCCATCCTGTCCCCGTGCCCGGGGATGGCTGGCTCTGATGGGCATCGCAGTGCTTCCAAGCACAGCCTGACCCCAGGCCCCGCAGAGGCTTTCCACCAGACATCTTTCATCTCAATTTGGTTCAGAAAAGGCTTAGGTCAGCTCTGACTGAAGGGTGCAATATTGCTACCGTGAAAGCACAGCCCTCAGTGCGAGCACTTAAGGCTTGTGGATGAGCAAGACCGACAGATGACCCTACAAGGAGAGAAAATACCCTCCTTGCTCCCTCCCTTCCCTCCCCAAAGCCAGCCCCTCTGCACTGGGAAGCATTCCCATTGTTGGACAATTGCCTGTGTTGTGCCTGTTCGGCAGATAGAGATCCCTGGTCATTGATGCTATGAATGGTGCTTTTCATAGGAGCCAAGCACACTTTGAAATTATAATGAAAGAAAATATTGGCATCCAGCAATAGCTGCCTTTCTGAAAATTACTTTTACGGAGTAACAAAAGATCTCCGCAGGTTGGACATGATGAATAAGTTTCCTTTGAGAGCCCCAGAAAATTTACCTTATCAAGTTTGAGTTCTACAAAAGGGACGAGAGGGGAGAGGGAATATTCTCTTCTGGAGCTTATAAACCAAATGCGTTCTTTTGTGTGCTTTGTCTAGCTGCCCGGGCAAGATGCGATTGAGGACAGACCTTCAGTACTGCACAGATTCACTTCTGGAAGATGCAAACAGAAACCAGACAGAAAAAAACAGCTACAACCCCTGGGGACTGCACTGTCACAGACAGCACCTGAACCGCATGTCCTCCAAATATAACGAGAACAAACTTCACCGTATCCTTTTTCCCCTCTCTCCTCCAGCACTGCCTTGGCTACAGATAACAGCTCATCATCGAGGTATGGTTTATTGCAGCAGCACGCACCTCTCCTCTGTCCAGCAAATAAAGAATACAGCCGCGACGTTATCTTCTCCCACTGCCTGAATAAGAAGGAAAAAAAGGAAAAAAAAACATTTCCCATAAGAGGGCATTCAAGCTTAAGTCAAAGATCCCCTTGGCATACATTTAAAAAACACAACTATATGGGAATTAGCAGCTGCCTCTCCTTTTATTTTCCTATTACACTTCATTACCCACCAGTCATGTGAGTAATAGTTTAACAGCTTCCCCCACACCCACTGGAGTTAAGTGCGGCGCTGAGGAAAGGTGCTGGATCGACAGCCCAGGGCTACGGTGTCACCAGAGAATGGAGCTGTTGCTGCTTTAATTGGTAGGACTGTACTACAGTAAATTAACTGAAATCGGCAGCAAGGGGCCTATAGCAATGACATGTTGGTAAAATTGGCTCAGAAAGTCTCATTACAGTTGTGAGCTATTATGGAGAGCGTCAGCAGTTGCTCTGATTTAAGACCTCTTTCAATTAGAATTTAAAAGTATTGGGTTTCCCTTAACTCATGTTCAGAGTTTCTATTGCTTGAAAACGTGGTGTCGAAATACAACTACCCCTGCATCCTGGACTTAAAGATGGGAACCCGGCAGCACGGAGACGATGCCTCAGAGGAGAAGAAAGCACGACACATCAAGAAGTGTGAGCAAAGCACCTCCGCGTCGCTGGGCGTCCGCATCTGCGGGATGCAGGTAAGAGCAGCCCCGCTCCTTTGGACGTTGGCCCAACGCACAGCTTGAAACCATGCTGCAGATCTGAAGGGACTCTCCCCTTTATTGGTGTAAACTGAAGCCGTTTCATTCATTTCTCCTGACAAATACAGACCATGAGAGCTACCCACGTGACATGATTTAGCGGTGAGTTGTCAGAGTTAGGGTAGAGTGGTTTGGTTGCGGTTGGACTTGATGATCTCGAAGGTCTTTCCCAACCTGAGCAATTCTATGATTGTGCACCCCATCCTCAAACAGGATGCTTCAGGGACAGCATAGGATATGACACAGGGAGGCTGAGGATCTGCCCGTACATGGCAGCAGCTTCTGCTATTGTGTGCTCAGCTCGTGGCTGCTGCACAAAAGGAAAAGCAGCACGCATCCCTTGCCCCACGTGTGCCTTCGCTGAGCTGCCTCGTCCGACTGCCGCAAGAAGGAAGGGTTTCTTTTGTGCTAAATATTATGGTTTCTCTTGATTAAAATCACTGCCCTTCCTCCCAGAAAATGAAACCACACATTTCTTTCATTCACGGTTTTCAAACGGGTTTCAGAATGTTCTGCTGCGCCTGAGGGATAATTATGACAATGATGATTATAAAGAACACGCACAGCAATGTAAACAGCATCGAATGCCGTGTGCCTCTCTGGTCTCTGCCATCCTTCTGTTGAGCAGATTATCCTTTAAAATACGACTGGTGTGTGAGCTAATTCTGAATTCACTCTTCCAGTTCTTACTCGGGATTACCAATGCCTCACATACATACAAATTTCTGTCTACATCTTCTTGTCTCTCTGTTTAAGAAAACACCATTATTGCTGCTTGTACTGAGAGGAGGAACACAGCTGGGGCATTCCTGCACTACTGCAGACTCCTAACGTAGCCAGAGGGAAAACACTATAAATCAGTAATGACATGGCAATGACTTACAGCTCTACAGGTTTCACAGAGGGGTAATTTATAGGAACGCAAAAAGAATCTGCACCAGTGGCTTAAATTGAATAGTTTAAATCTCCAGAAAAGACAGGAGGTGGGATTCAGTGCGGAAGGAGCCTGCAGTACACTGCCAGTATTGCTCCACTGCAGAGGATCCGTGCCCCATTTCTCAGCCTGGGTCCGAAATGTTTAAATTAGGATGAAATCCGGAGCACGTGAAAACTGAGCAGTAAAGCATGCACTGAATCTGCGTTGTTGCTCTCTCTCCTCAAGGTTTACCAAGCAGACGCGGGCCATTTTCTCTGCAAGGATAAATATTACGGAAGGAAACTCTCACCCGAGGGATTCAGGCAAACCCTGCACCAGTTCCTGTGCAATGGTAACCATCTCAGAACGGATGTCCTGGAGCCCATCATCCTGAAGCTGAAAGCTCTGCTCTCTGTCATTAAGAAGCAAAGCTCTTACAGGTTCTACTCCAGCTCACTTCTCATCATTTATGATGGACTGGAGCACAAGGAGAACGCAGCGCCTTTGGATCATCACCTTCAGGGGCTCTTCCAAAAAACAAACTGCACCACGTCACACTCCAGAGTCGACGTCCGCATGATAGACTTTGCCCACACCACTTTTAAAGGCTCCAAATGCAATCACACCACTTACGATGGGCCAGACCACGGCTACATTTTTGGCTTAGAGAACCTCATCAAAATCCTTCAGAACATTTCAGAAGGAAAATGACATTCTGGGAGATAGCCTGGGTTTCCTAGTGACCGATATCCCTGAGAAGTACCGCATCGGGTCCGTTGTACAGGACCCTCCCAGCTGCAGAATGTCACGTGCATGGTTTGGAATGAGAGCACGGACAGCTTGCTAGGAAAGTGCAAAAACTGCTACGTGCCATTACTGAACTCAACCATAAAAAGCAAAGAGCTGAAAGAATCTGTTCTGTCTGCAATCAATCAGAAGATTTATTTTCCTTTCTTGTTTTACTGCTGTCCTTGATTTATTTGTAAGCCAAAAGAAAGCATTACTTGAAAGAGTCTTAATGATAAAATAGGACCTGCTCACCTCCACCACACTCGCAAAGCCAAGCGAGCTGAGAAGATATTGTGCATTTAAGTGAGACTATTAAAATGAGCTGGCAGGTCTTAACAGATTGCAGCATTACTTTCAACTCATGCTCAGTGCTATAGGCTGAACACAAAGACAGAAGTGGAAGAAAAATGCACACCCTGACATTCACGCTCCACCTGCCCAGCGCTGTTCTTGCACGGATTTCTCCGCACAGCGCAGGTGCACGGTGCTGTGTTAAAGCACAGACGTACCAGATGCTGCAGAGCTCCTGGTTCTGTACTGCTGAAGGTGTAAAAGCAGGTAGATCTCAGACCAAAAAGTGGACCTTGCAAAGGTTTAATACCCCTATGGGACATAACAGAGCACGTTTCCAGAACTTGCTAAGCAAGAGGGTCCTTGGGGGCTGAAGTATGATGATTCTGTGAGATACTCGTCAAAAAAAGACATTCACGTCAAGGTATTTATGCTTGAAATTAAAGAAAAAAAATGTCAGGGACTGGATCTTAAAGGTCACCTAAAAATTCTTTGATACAAATATTATGTGTGTGTTTGGAGGAAACGGTAACAAGAAAAACCCTGATACAATGTTTACAGCTTCTGTTGACAGACTTTATTATGGAACAAAGATAATTCCTTCCTGCATGGTGTGGGAAACTTGAAAGGGAAGTCCTTGCGCAAGGAACGGGGGTACAGAACCCAGTTACTGGGGAGTGGGGATACAAATAAAGTTGTCTAAGCAACTCTCACCTGCTGTCCTTCTCTTTTTCATTTCCAGAGCATCCTCAAATTACGTTATCTTTTCTTTAGGGCCCGTACGTTTTCAAAAAGAGCCATTATTTCCACAAGTTTAAATACCAGATCTGAAGGGAGAGCCCTTCACTTGTATTTTACTGCATACAGCTGGAGAATTGCTGCAATTTATAGCTGGAAAATTCAAGTCATCTGGCCCAGCTGCATATTTTACTTGGCCTGAAGTGCATCTGGGAATACCTCATTATTTACCGAATATTGTTCATAGTATTGCATATTTCTTGCCCGCAAGCTCTGCTGACTATTAAAAAAGCCACAAACACTCTGCTTCAGCAGTGAAAGGCCTGAGTCACCCATAGCCTTGGCTCATGCTCACGTGCTGTGGTCGGTGCTGACTGTGGCCGATACCACCCAGCTGTGTTCACCCGGACCCAGCTCAGCCCTTACACCGCTGCTGAGCCTCCGGTTAACGGGACACGGTCTGAAGTGGGGAAGGATGAAGAAGGATCCACGCAAGGCGCCAGCTGCTGAGCTGTGTGATCCCTATCCCTGTGAACAACACATCCCTGGGCTGCACGCTTTACTCGTCACTTCCCCTGGGCAAATGGAGGCTCCCCAGCTGCTTGCACAGCATCACCCCACTCCCTCTTTCCACCCTTTATACACCAGCAGTTACCACGTATTTAACCACTCGAAGCCCCGCGAGCACAACCTCGTGTGCTCCACGTGGAGGCGGCAGAAAGAAAGGAAGGAATTCTTTACTGTGAGGTGGGGAAACACCGCGCACGTTGCGGATGCCCCGTCCCTGGAAGCACTCAGGGCCAGGCTGGGTGGGGCTGCGAGCAGCCTGGGCTAGAGCGAGCTGTCCCTGCGTGTAGCAGGGGGTGGAACCGGATGGTCCTAAAGGCCCCTTCCAACCCAAACCATCCCATGATTCTACGAGCACCGAACAGGACTCCCTGCGTCGTGAAGCGGCCAGAAAAAAAGCAGCAAAGCAGCAAAGCAGCCCTACACTCCTCTGCCCTCGGACGGCACTGCGCATGCGCACCTCCGCCCCTCCGGCCCCCGTCACGTGACCCCCATGGCGGCCACCAGGTACCGGCGGTTCCTGAGGCTCTGCGAGGAGTGGCCGGTGGAGGAGACGAAGCGGCAGCGCGATTTGGGCGTCTTCATTCGGCAGCGCGTGGCTCAGGCCTTCCGCGAGGGGGAGAACACGCAGGTGAGAGCGGGGGGACGGCCCGTGGGGGCGGCGGCGGCCTAAGGGCGGACGGGAGCGGGGGGGGCAGAAGGGCGGAGTCACGCATGCGCGCTGCGGCGCTCCCCGCGGTGGTTGGGGGGGGCGGGGCGGGGTTGGAGCGCGGTGCTCGTGCCGTTCGGGCTTTGGTACTGAAATGAATGGGAGAGTGTAAATCTGTACGTGGGCCGCTGTCCTTTACAGCCTTGGAAGTGGTGCCAGGGATCTGCAGAATCGTAGGGCTGGAAGGGACCCGAGAGGAATCTTAGAATCCTTAGGGTTGGAGGAGGCCTTTAAAGGTCACCTGGTCCACCTCCCTTACAGTGAACATGAGCATCTGTGGCTCGATCAGGCTGCTCATTGCCAGGTACAGCCTGACTGAGAATGTCCCAGGGACGGAGCTTCCACCACCTCTCTGTGCAACCTGTGCCAGTGCTTCACCACCTTCATTCACTGAAGACTTTTTCCTTATGTCCAACCCGTATCTCCCCTCTTTGAGTTTGAAACCATTTCCCCATGTCTTATCACTGCTATCTGCTAAAGAGTCTGTCCCTTTCTTTCTTACAGCCCTGCTTTAGATTCTGAAAGTCATCCTCAACTCTCTCAGCCCATCCTAACATCGAGTCCAGGTCCACCCAAAAATCAGAGCGTGTGGCTGAGCACATTGTCCACATGCTCCTTGAGCTCTGTCAGGCTCAGAGTCGTGACTGCTGCCCTGGGGGGCCTGTTCCATGCCCACCACCCTCTGGGGAAGAACCTTTACCTAACACCCCCCGACCTCCCTGTCACAGCTCCATGCCATTCCCTTGGGTTCTGTGGTTGGTCAGCAGAGCTCAGCACTGCCCGTCTGCTCCCTGTGCAGAGCTGCAGGGCTGTGAGGCCTCCCCTCAGCTCCTCTGCTCTGGGCCGGACAAACCAGGGGACTTCAGCTGCTCCTCATACGTCTTTCCCTCCAGACCCTTCACCATCTTTGCAGACCTCCTTTGAATGCTCTCTAGTAGTTTTATGTCCTTTTTGTACTGTGGAGCGCAATACTGCCCACAGTACTCAAGGTGAGGCCATACCGATGCGGTGTAGGTTGGGACAGTCCCTTCCCTTGAGCAGCTAGCAATGCTGTGTTCGATGCACCCTGGGGTAGAGTTGCCTTGCTGGGCACACAGCTGGTTCATTTTCAATCTGCTGTCAACCAAGACCCCCACATCCCTTTCAGTGGGGCTGCTTTCCAGCGTCTCATCCCCCAGTCTGTATGTACAGCCATGGTTGCCCCTTCCCAGGTGCAGAATCCAGCAGTTGCTCTCAGTGAACTTCATTTGTTTGGTGATTGCACAGCTCTCTAATTTGTCTGGATCTCTCTGCAAGTCATTTCCACCCTCAGCTGTGTCATCAGCTCCTCCCAATTCCATATCATGAGCAAACTTACTCAAAATACCTTACATCCAAATCATTTATGAAGGCATTGAAGAGAGCTGGCCCAAAAACAGAGCCCTGGGGAAGTGCTAGTGACCAGCTGCCAGCCTGAGCTATCCCCTTTGGGCCCGACCCATCAGCCAATTGCCCTCCCACCACACACTGCTTTTGTCTAGCTTTATGCTGGACATTTTGTCCAGAAGGATACTGTGAGAAACGGTATTAAAAGCTTTAGCAGAATCCCAAAAGACAGCATCAGTTGGCTTTCCTTGATCAACTAGATGGGTGACCTTGTCATAGAAGGAAATGTAGTTAAACGGATCCTTGCCCTCATGTATCTAATTTGCCCTTTCTTAGCATTAAAGTTGTTCCAGATGTGCTCTTTCTACTAAACTGTGCCATTACAGGCTCCTAGTTCCATATTGGTCACCAGGATAATCTGCAGCAGACATTGCAGAAGGTGCTTATTGCTTTTTCACGCGCTCAGGACAGCCCAATGTGCTGCACCGATTGGTCACAAGATTCCCAAGCTGCCACCGATCTTGAAAATCTAAACTGATGCCTGCAGCACTGATGTCAATTTGTATGTATAAAGGCTTAATACAGTGAAAGGAAATGTACTGGCAGACAGCAGGAGGAATGTATGAGAGGAGTGCTGGAGCCTTAAAGGATACTCTGTCAGCCAAATGTCTGTTTTATTCGCGTGGAGGAAGACTTGCTGATTTTTTTTTCAGGCAGTACTGTTTAATAGCTATTTCTGCTGTCATTACTAAAACATCAGCAGGGTCACTTGAAATGTGGCTGCGAAATATGCGGAGCTGCAGATCACCTGCAGTTTGATGGTGCTTGACAACCAGTCTGTCCCTTATCCCCTCTCCTGCAGTAGTCATTGCGTGCTGTACCAGGAGAGCCTTTTCCTGGTTTCCAGGTTGGTACAGGGGAGGCATTACCCGCCTTGTGCTGAACCCATGCCAGCATCCCAAGGACAGACGAGCTCTGTCATTTCATCCTGCCTTGTTATGGTTGATACTATTCTTATTCATGTGTCCATTTTAATCGTTGACGTTTGATGTCATTGGCCAGCAGTGCAGAGTTCTGGTCAAGTTGGTCCCCACTATAAATTAGAAAAACAAGCTGACATGCCATTCACGGCGCTAAACAGACGGCTCTGTGAGGCAGAGGCACCTGTCGGATGCACCAAGGAGAGTTTTAGGTATTAGCAAAATCTTTCCAACTTACTGGACCAAAATAGAAATCCATTTACCCTTCGCAAGCTGTTCAGTGCTTCTCATGCTGCTTTTCCCTAATCAATTATAAACTATTTTTAGCCTGCACCAGGATTTTCTACCTTCCATCCTAGTACCTTATCCTATTTGATCCTTTAGAATGAAGCAGGCGGCAAAACCTGCCATTGAGCAGAGAAATCTCAGATTTCACAGCGCTGGCCAACAAACATGAGGAGAAAACCATCCAGCTATGTTCACATTCACTGTGCACTCACAGTTGAGCTGTCATATCTTTATGAGCAGAACTCAAGGTCCCTTCTAGAACTTACGTGCCTCATTATTCTTGTAGGCCAAGCTGCCCAGGAGTGGAGGAGAAAGAAAATGCTCTGCATTCAGGAGCAGCATAATAGGGGTCATCAGCATCCTGCATTGTGCTGAGAACTCACTAAGCTACTCTTTTACCATCCTTCTCACAAACTTTCAGCTAAAATGAAATGTTTTGCTATGCAGGTTTTAAAATAAGATTTGTGTGATATTTCTGTCGCTTTCCAGATTGCTGATCCTGAGACCTGTGACCAAATGTATGAAAGCTTAGTCAGAATCCACAACAACTACTACAAAAACAAGGTGAGGTTTGTTATTAGCCATGGCCAGCCCTTTAGTGGGCCAGTCACCACCTACTGCCGTACACTGCCTCTTCCCAGCAGGGGTTCTGGGCATACAGCAGGCAAATGAGAAGTCAGGTGGATGCTGCACCACCTGGTGCCTTTGGTCTCCCTGGTGTTGCTGCTGGCCTTCATGTTGTGTCTGAACAATGCCAATGATAGTTTTTGCTACAGATTAACAGAATTCTTAGTTCTTGACTGAAAATGGGTAGGGCTCTATTGTTTGGCGGCATACTACCTCTTTTAGTGCACTGCAAGTAACACCTTGTTCCATCTCTCCTTCTCTCACCTACTTGCTTGTTTGTGAAGTATCCACGCCTGAAAGACACAAGCTTCACTGGAGTGACAGTGCAAGATTGCAAGATGATCCTAGCAACAGGTACTGATACTGTGATTTGGGAGTAAATCAATGCAGGAGATAAATTACATTCTATTCTTTGTAGTGTTCACTTCATCACTTCTACTAAACACTTGTGACTTAAGGACTGATTGGGACTGCCATGTAGGTGTATTAGGATGGTTAAAAAGGTGTAAGGTCAGGCATAATTGAGGAGAGTCTCAGTAATCTATGGGGACAAAAAGTCAATTGTGTTTTTTGCAATGGGCAGGAACGGCACAGGGTTTGTGAGGGCTCTTTGAGGCAGAATGGCAGGAGGTGTATAAAAGCAATGCACATTTGCTACATGGCTCAAAAAATTCTTGGCCTCCATTTCAAATTCCCTTCAGTACTTCTTATCTTGTATTAGACTTTGAGAGAAAACAGGGTACCACAATGCAGAAATACTCTCAGCCAAATCATTTATTAAGCATGGTGTAGGAAGCCAATGCAGTTTTGTTCTGCTCCAGTTCCTAACTTTGACTGTAGTGCGTGGCAACTGAATATTAGTTGTTAGAGACCAGGGACTCCCTGCACAATTGATTGGAAGGGAAAGCAAACTTGCCTCAGGCCCTGAAATAGAAATTCATTAAGACAGAAAGTCAAAAAAAGAAAACATTTGTAAGGCAAAGCTTTTATAAGAGGGCTTTCAGCCCTTCGCTTTTCTGCTTTTCTTCCTCTTTCCCCATCTTTCTCTCTCTCTTCTCCTTTTGCAGACATTCTGAAGCAGATGGAAGACATGAAAAAAGGGACATGGAAAAAATTGCGAGAAAGGTTTTACGCCAAGAAATCTGAAGAGGACTTGAAGTGATAGGCTAACTCCCAGCTTCTCCTCTGTATATATTCCTAAAGCTCTGTGTTGCCATGATGAATAAAACCATTCATTCCTCTTAGCAACAGCGCATTTTTTTTTGTTCAGACTCGCACTTTATACCCTTCACTTGTAATGTCTGCTCTTTTCTTTTTGGAAATGTAGGACGTACCTTAACACATCTGTAATGAAAGCATATTGGATCAATGTAAAAGTTTAAAAGAAGAGAGCTTTGCGTTGTTAGACCAGATCATTTGTATTATAAGAAACAGACCGTCAGGAAGTGCACAGCAAGTAGGTACAACCACGTTAGCCTTAAATTTGCTTGTGAAGACAGCAGTGGTGATGACTGAAAAGTAGCTGTGCTCATCTGTGTTTGCACTGTTAACAGTGAAATTTAGGGAGAGAGAACTTATAATGATCATGTTTATTTTTCTTTTGAGAAGTAGTCTGGGAAGACACAGGAAAGGACTGAGGTGACTGTTTACCATGGTGACGGCAGAGCAGTGTAAGAAAAGTATAGATGAGATCTCAGCTGCATACCTTGTCTGCAGTGCTGCACTGTTGTGGTGCTGGTTCAGCTAACTGTGCAGATTGCCCCCAGCGGGAAGAGAAGGTTCTGTGTCGGTTACTGCATATCTAAGGGATGAAGAGAGGTCTTCATGATGTGTTGCTATATAGGGCCATAAGCTAATTTCAAGTGTGATTAGTCCATCGCTGTGGCCTATTTTTATTGCTTTCTAAATCTTTAATGCTTGCATCAGCCT
This sequence comes from Aquila spilogaster, assembly GCA_024606505.1. Taxonomy (NCBI): domain Eukaryota; kingdom Metazoa; phylum Chordata; class Aves; order Accipitriformes; family Accipitridae; genus Aquila; species Aquila spilogaster. Next base: position 28,977 of record JANHGO010001458.1, read on the forward strand.
CTATTCTTGGGAGGCAGAGGCACAGGATTGTAGCTGGGATGGCTACAGCACTGCTTGGCTGAGAACGATGAGTGTCTAGAACACAGCTATGCCAGGACTCTGCTTGGCTCCAGGCAGCACGAACAGCTGCTCCTTTCTGTGTGTTCGAACTCTGTTTTCCTGGCAAGTAGTGAAAGAAATTGAAACTTTGCAGGAGGCTCTGATCCAAAGCTTCAGAACGCAAAGCTGGTGTTCCAGGTAGTTCTTCATGGTAACATTCTTGGCATTGGGTTGTGGAGTACCTTTGGTAATATAGCCCTGGCTTGGCTCACATATTGGAATTGCTCTGTATTTCTATTTATAACAGCCCCCCCTACGTCCCAGAGCGTAGAGGAAGGGAGGTTTCTTTACCATGTTTAAGTTTTTATTATAACTTCGTTTTGTATTTAATTTAGTTAAGGCAATTTACACTTTAGTTCTTAAGTAACAACAACAACAAAAAAGTAAAACATTACACCAGAGATGAAACTAAACCACAGGACACCCCTTCACAGTGAACTCCTGTAAACCTGCAGTTTCCTACCACTACTGCCCACAGAAGGCAAAAGACCAGTTCACATAGTACTAGCTTAGATACTCATCCTCATTTGGTGAGTTAAATTATCAAACCCATCTCCTTGAGTTTAGCTCCTCTGTTACTGCACCAAAGTGATGAACAGAACTCTTTAAATGAACAGGAAGCAGCATGGGGCAGGTACAGCAAATACCATGGCTGGTTTGCAAAGTTCCACATTTACTAGTGACACTCCTGGAATAAGTTAAATACTGCAGCCCTACAGCTAGTTACACTGCACCCGAGGTGGAGGCCACCCAGATGCAGCACATGGAGATAAAGATACAACCCCCCACATTTGCAAAATAAAGAGTTATTGCAATGAGGAATAAAAGTCTTGTATAATTTATCTTCCTCTAAAGGCATTGAAGTAACATGTGGGTCCAGGAATTGTGAGGAATCCTCGCCAGTCACTGGTTCCTGAATTGCTTACAAGCAATCTAAGGAAAATGTTGACTTGGAAGCCCCTCCACATGGTCCTGCTTTCTCTGACAGTGATGTCCATGCATGGGACCCAGGGATAAGCAGCCTCATCATCTGATAGGCATGTTTGGTCCTTCAGTGGGTGAAGCTGATCCTTTTTCTGTGTCCTAGTGGTTCATGGTATTCTGGACATCCACGAACCCCATCCTTTGTCTGCGCTTCCTTTGCTCTGTCATCTAGAGTTCAAACAAGGACACAAGTGAGGTAGGAAACCAGGCTGTTATTCTGTTCATTAGTGTGCTTCTCAGGTGTGTGACTGACTGGGCTGCTTTAAGCATCTGCCAGAACACCCCATGAGTTGGACTCTAGCTGATGAGGAGATATCAAAAAGCACACGACCCAAGTATTCTTAACTCCCTGCAAAAGAGCTAAAAGAGCCCTTTGATTTGTATCCATAATTATATAGGAATGGGCTGGTTCTGCCTCCTGTTCTTGGAATGGGTGTCTATTTTGGTAAGGACAGAGGGTTTTTTAATGCAGTGAGGTATTACTCAAGCATTCCTGTTTTTTATAATGTTTAGTACCTGTTCCTTCAGCTCATTCAGCTGGGAGGTGAGGTGGGACACCAGCTTCATCGTTGAGTTGAGTTTGTCTTGAAGATTACGGATCTCGTTCTGTTCCCCTTCCCCTTCATTGCTGACCAGCGACATGGCTCGCATCCGGGGGAACCAGTCTAGGTTCTTGTTCTGGGAAGGTGACCACAGAGAATGGGAGAGGGTGAGAAGGAGACATGAGAGCCAGCGGGATTTCCCTGGAAGCCTGCCTATGCTTAGGACTAAAGAAATTCTCCAAGGCTTGTCTTGTCTGCATCTGTGCAAATTTTCCACCACCTACTCATTTAACCTTTTTTTCCCCGATCTGGCTGCAGGTTCAGAAGGTTTGTTCCCTAAATTTCCCTGCCTTCCCTTTTTGCCTTGAAATCACCTTGCAGTCACAGTCTGTACCGCCTAGTACAATCCTTCTACCCACAGCACAAAACATCAAGCAGACAGCACGTTGTTGGCTGAGACTGCAAGGTGGAATTAGCCAGCTAAGAAAGAACTACGGAACAACTTTCCTAAATATTTTCCAGAAGTTCCTTCTCAGAACCATCGCTTTTTTTGCACGCCCACTGTTCTCAAACACACTCCTCTGGTGCACGCAGGGTGCAATAGAGCTGCTCGGAAAGGACACGTACCTTTATCATCTGCGCCACGTAGCTCTCAGGACCTGTGTAGTCTGTCTTGTTCTTCACTCGCACCAGCACTATGAAGTACAAGTAGTTCCACATGTTGTGCTCGTATTTAATATGCTCCTCAAAGGACACTGTCTTGTTGTCAAACTTGTCCCGTTCGAGTCCTGGGAAAGGCAGTCAAGTGCGGAGAAGGTGAAGGGAGGAGAAAAGGAGGGGAGGGCCAAGGTAAGAAGCAAGCAAGCAAACAAATGTGAAAGGAAGTACAGATAATTGCCTCCTGTCCCAGGTGTGACTTTCAAGAAGTGCTTTTAATAATTAGTTGGCATTTAGCACACAACAAGAATCCAAAGCAGAGGGAAAATAACCCAGCTGTGTATTCAGGAGGCTTCTATTTAAAGTCCTACTAGCTATGCTTCCTGCCTATATAATCTAAAAGAACAAAATGCACCCACTGGATCTTACAAGAAAAAAAAAAAACAGGTATATTTATGGTTGGGTTGGTTTTTTGGATGCCTTCCTATGACCGAAAGCACTCTGGAACATTTTCCTCTATTCTATTTCCTTAGTAATATGCTTTTTTTCCACTTGATAAATGCTGGTCCCAGGAGTGATGCACGGCGACAAGAACACCACAATGCAGCATTCGGTTTAACACCTCATTAACAGGAGGCCAGTAGGAATAGGGATAATTTCCCCTCTCGGTTTGTGTCCTTGTTTAAGCCTCCTCACATTGCAGTGACCCACTGGTGAAAAGATTTAAGTTGTGCTGTGAACCAAATTAAAACGAAAAACCATCTGAAACTTCACTTCTTCCCTCGTGTCATAGGTTGACCTTAAAGAGAGGAACAATGTGGGGCCAATTCCTGTGCACAGAGCGAGCCAAGGACCTAGCACTCACCACATATGAAACAAGTGGTCTTCAGTATTTCTTCTTTCTTTTGCTTCTCGCTCCTCAGATCAGCAAAGGTGTCAATAATGACCCCAAAGATGAGGTTCAGGACGATGATAATGACAATGAAGAAAAAGAGGAGGTCGTAGACAACCCGAGCAGGAAACAAGGACTCCTGTCATGAACAAAAGGGAAAAAACGTGTCTTGCAAACCTCTCCTCCATCTGTGCTGCCTCGCTGCAAGGACCATAGGCTGAGGGTACGAGGTGAGGAGGAGCAGTCACAGGGGTGTGATGGGGAAAGCACTGAAGGACGGCAGTGGGGGAAAGAGCTGGAAGTGATTTCCAGGGAGGAAGGGCAGCTCTATAGTGCAGCAGGAGGTGGCAGAAGGAAGGGACCCCACTCACATCCTTCGATGGTTTGCGCAGAATGTCGCCTACACCCCCTCCGTTCCTCAGGCCGTGGTTCAGGACAGTGACAATGCACATGAGCAGAGTGTCACAGGCTCGTTCCCACTGGTCACTGTCTGCTTCTACAATACCAGAGGGAAGAATAAAAGCACAAAGCCAGACCACAGTCAGGGCAGAAGAACCAGCCCATCGCAAAGAGTCCAGAGCTCTGGGGATGAGCTGCAGTGATGCAGTGCCCCAGATGGGAGCTCCCAAGCATCCCAGCATCTCCTCCATCTTCCTTTTCACAAAGGAGGGGGGTTTGGCTGAGCACCCCTGAAGCACTCACTTTCTTTATGACCAAATTAAATCAATATTTCAACGTTTTTATGCTAGGGAGTGCAGAATTTGCAGGCTTTTTGTTTAATATGTCCCAAAAAGAGGGCTATTTTTTTCCATCCTTCAATCCTTTGTAGGGTTTTTCTGAGCTCACTGACAAACAAGGCTGTAAGGCTACCCTGCTGCTAACAGCATTGACCTTTCTGATGAGCTCACTTACCTTGCAAGGCAGTGGGCACAGCGGAGCAGCTAATTTTGTCACCACTGCAGGACTCCATGAAGGTCTCCATGTTCCTTTGCATCCCCAAGGGGTCATCTGCAAGTAAAAGAGCCCACAGCCTTGTCAGAGCATCAGCTCTTTGCTCCTGTCACAAGTGTTCTTCAACTGCATCTCACTGCAGCTTTCAAACAAATGTAAAAAAAAATCTTGATCCACTCTCTCCTTTGCCTTTTCTAGGTTTTGAATGGTAGAATGGCTTGGATTGGACCTTAAAGGTTATCTAGTTCCAACCCCCTGCCATGGGCAGGGTAATCATCGCACTGATTTCCCAACAGTGTTCAGAGACAGCTGCCAGTTTTCCAGGTAAGATGCCTAAAGACCATATTCTCATTCTTTGAAGTTAACAGAGCCTTGGATGCAACCACCAACCAGCTGCAAGGGTATTCTCTCTTTAAAGCATCCAGATTTTTAGACTCTAATCTCCAAACTACTGTATCGCAGTCCAAGTACATTAGAAACTGTGCTTTACTAAAATAATCTGAGCATATTTCTTCCACGCTAACTTACCTCTGTGATTGTAAAAGCACACAAAAAGACTTCAAATGCAAAGGGCTCTTTCCTCACAGGAGAGGAGTAAAAGCCTAACCTCAAACCCTGTGGTATGGTCAACACACAGGCTGCTTGTTTTTTTAACAGCCAGAGCAACAGTTTCATCAATGTCATCCATCTTTTGCTCGAGTTTCAGTACGACTTCTGCAGTGCCACGCACTTCATTCCTCTCTGCCCACCTCCTCTGCAGTCCCTCCCGGCCCCCAGGCCTTGTGTTCTGCAGCATGAGGTCTCTATGTCAGTGCAGGCAAACACTTCTCTGCCAGCCCCAAAACCAACTCTCCCAACAGAGCGGGACCACACACCCAGGATCGCACCCAGCGATGCAGCCGCAGATAAGGACCATGCTCTGCCGGTCCCTCTCCAGCCCAAGCACCACGGACAGCGGGGCACAGCTTGGCTCACCTCGGGCTTTGCTGTCTGGCAGCCGGTCCACCTCCAGGATGAAGTCATCCTTCAGGAACAGGAAGCCCACGATGGAGAAGAGGTAGACGAGGAT
>JANHGO010001459.1:0-30974 GCA_024606505.1 Aquila spilogaster
GGTTTTCACATAACTTTAAGCCTGCATTATGTGAAATAAAACATTACCTGACCTATCATTAGAGACCTGATCACAGAACTTCGACTACTGCTACCAGAAGTACCATTTTTCCATATTCATGTTTTTTGCATAACTCCATAGAAGAAATTTAAAGTTTGCCTGCAGAGCATGATATCAGCGTTGCTATGTCAAAGCCCAACTCTGTGTATGTGTGTGTGAAGGTAGGGAAATAAATTAGAGGTACATACCACCTTGGTTTGCTGGCTATAAGAAGGTGAAGTGGAGGATCTTTTAGATGAGCAAATACAATGTTCTTGCACAAAACACACTCTCACAGTATAAATAACTTCAAGATTAACAATTCATTTCACTTGAACTGAGAAGTGGTTTGAAATAAAGGCACTATCATTTCCCATGACTATCATACTTCACAAACACCAGGAGACACTGAGATCACTGAGATGAAACTTCTTTCATTTCACAGAAGAAAATGCTACTCTGGAAGCAATCAGTGGTCAGCAGAACATAATAGCAGCTGACATTTCAGGTCAATATGAAAGCAGTTTGGAGCCAGCCATTTTGGAAGCGCTCCAGTTTGTCAGTTCATTGCTAATGAAGACAATGTTGCAACGTGTTTTGTTTAATATAAAAACTAGGGTAGGATCATGGGAGAATTATTTCTCTCTCAGCTTCACCCCCCTCCAACTCTCTTTCCAAATGCAATTGTTCTATTTTTAAAAAGCTCATTTGTTCTTATTGTTTTTGCATCAAGTTGGCAGCTCACCCATCTGTCTCCCACTGTGCTTAAAAAGATGTCATGATCCTGCAGTCCCAAACGCAGTCCTGATGTTTCCACTGAGCTAAAACACATCTGCAATGACAGCTTTCACTTAGGAGTGAAGCTATTTTTGAAACAATGACAACCTCACTAGTCAGATTTCAGATGCATTTATCAAAAAAAAAAAAAAAAAATACAGTGCCACCTCATCCAAGGTACCAGGATGTTCATTGGTTAAGTCATTAAAAACAAAGCTTGTAAAAGCTTGTTTAAAGAGATCCTAGCTTCACCATGCAAGTTGTTTGATAGCAATGCCACACAAAGGTGGTTGGGAAAATGAGGCTGCCTCTAGGGCTGCCTTTCACCCACAGACCCACTGTGATATCTAGAGCAAAGCCACAGCTCCAACAAGATCCCATGGGGTCCCTCAGATCTGTGATGGAAATACCAGGTGAGACACCCCCAGGAAAATTAGTAGTTGTTCCATGTCAACTGGGAAAGAGACAGAAAGAGAGCAGGTAATGGAACCAACATGTTAAAGAAAGCTAGTTTCAGGGTTTCAAACCCAATTCTTGCAAGTGAGTGAAGGCAGACCCACTATTTTGCAGCTTCAACTGGAGGGAATAACACTAGCTCATGGCCAAAATCAAACCGCATGTGCTTTTACTTGCCTAATAGCCATGAAACCTAATGGAGAGAGTCAGAAATGTAACACACCATCAGTCTAGGTCCCCTCATTCTCTCTGCTGCCTCAGGTTTTGGCTGTCTTGGTGAAGACAGCAAGGTCTTCAAAGCTGGGATTGGCTCTACTGAAACACAACATCCTCCAGAAAAAACCCTCAGCTTTTAGATGAGACCTCAAGTACAAAAGTAGTATAAATACTAAGCAGCTTTCAGACCTGGCACAATCTCCAGTGCAGTTTCTGACCTTAAATATATGCACCTTGGTTACCTCAGTGGGTTCCCTCACCCCACTTTGGGACTCAGCTAAGAGGCCCCAAGACTTTTTGGCCTGGTAGAAAATAGAGATTGAGTCACTTTCTCACTCTTAGACTTCTTCCCTGTGAATCAAGTGAGAGGCAGAGTAGACACACACTTGCCATAAATGTGTTTCATGGAATAAATAGGTTTGACAGCTGAGCATTTCTGGCAAGAGTTGCACCCAAACTTGCATTTTTTTTTAAAGAAACTGAAAGCAGACAAACAGCCAGGCCACTCACCTCAGAGGGACAAATTCCAAGGAGATGGGGTTTTTTATTATTATTACATTAATGAATATTCTGTCACTTTAATAGGGCAAACATAATTGTTCAAGCCGCTATGCTGAGACTAATTGCCTCGTCATTTACAATTAGAGGTGTTAATATGGTCATTAAGATGTTACAAATGGCTCCTGAACATCCTCTCAGGTCACCACGATGTATAGAGCACCCTGGCAGATTAGCAGAGGGAGTTGGAGCTTGGGGACCTGAGCAGGTCGCAGTGCCATGGGAATCGCGACAGGCAAGAACGTGCCGCAGCCTTCCTTCCCACAAAACCCCCAGTGGCTGGGCAGCAGCGAGGGGACCCTGCTGAAGGGAGACAGACCCAGGTGTACCCCAGCAAGATGTCCTTTCCCCCCAGAAAAAAATAGCCCCGTTCAGAGAGGACTGGCCACTTCTAGAGTCCGCCTGCAAGACCTGCCAGCCCATCTGACTCCTTTGCTTCCAGACGCTGCAATCCCGCCAGCCCTTCCCTCCAGCAAGCCAAGCAAGGCATGTGGTGCCACAGGCTCCCGGGGACAGTCATCAGAATTAGACTGAGAGTTCACTTTAAACTTTGAAAAGGGAAAGACCATTGTGTAATTGATTTCTTCTGTCCACAGAGCAGCCAACGTACGAGACAGTGCACTGTGAAGCTTTTAATCCGTATTCCAAGGCTTGAGAGTGCAATTGCACCCACTCACACAAAAAACTTCTCTCAGTTAACTGAGCTGTTAAGACTTGGTGGGTGTCAGGTTGGTGAGCGCAGCCTGTGGGGTTTTGTGCCATATTAGCTGGAAGAGGCTGCATTTGCATGGAAGACTCCAGACTCCAGCTATATTCTACTTTGAGATGATCTGGAGTCATTCTTTTTCAAGAGGTCAGTTTTTAAAGAGGCATGAAAAAAACCTCTCTAAAAATAAACCAACTCCTGTGAAAAGGCTTGGCATTCCCCTGTCAGGTTTCAGCAACTAGGAGAGAGAATAGTCTGCCCGGTGTTGGCTTCCAGCCAGAAGGAAGTTCATATCTAATATAATCAAGCCACATTAGAAAGAACTGAGCAGATAAGAAGCCAAATGCAACTCAAACCACAAAGCCTCCATTGAAAATGTGTTTTGACTTCAGAAGGGGGAGAGGAAAAAAGAAGAGAGGATTAGCGATTCAGAGCCCAATGCTCCTCTCAATTGCCCCAGATTTACACCTATTATACTCCAGCAGAGTTGGTCCAAATTCCACTTTGCTGTGAGAAAGGCAAGTACTTAACTTATATCAGCTGCAAAAACATTTCCGATTTCTTATCTCTTTCCTAACTGCCATTCAGGGGATAGTGTGATTTGTGTCACCTCCAGCCTTTGCCCATTTATTCTGAAGGTTAAAAGTGTCACAACGGGTGCAGAGTAACCAGTGTTTAAAAAAAAATATTTGTAGATACACAAGTCTGTTATTGCAGCTCCAATGAGAAAATAATGCTCTCTTTGTACTTGCTTTCTCTTGACGGACAGCTTAAATTAGGTTGCTGAATAGCTTGGTACATGGTACAACAGTAAACCTGTCACAAAAGCATGTTAATCAAAGCACAACTGATACTTGACATCCCCCGGTGAAAGGCATTTTTACAGTGTTTCATTAAAATTGAAAGGAGGATTAAGAGGCCTATTTCTTGATTAATGTCTCTCTCTGACTGGGAGATGTAATCCTATCTACAACCTCAAATTACTGGAAACAAAATTAAATTTCTGCCAGCAGATCATTCCAAGCACATATGACACTGAGCACAAAAGTATTCATTTCTTTACACTCTTTAACCAACCTGGAGACCCTCTGAGTTGCAAACACCACAGCGGGAGCTCCACCAACACTCCAGGTTACAGGAGACGCTGTGGAATAGCCACTGAGCTCTATGGGGGTTGGACAAACATTTTGCAAACATTGCTTTTAGTGTCAAAAATTATTGCAAAACGATACAGGGAAATCCCTGGTGGGAAAGTAAATCAGATTGTTAGAGAAAGAGAAAATTTCACAGAGGCAGAAGTTTGGAGAGAAAGTATTCGACCAGCCTTGCATGCCACACCAACAGCAACAGTGAAATATTGCAGTCGACACGGCGTACCAGGGTGTTACCCAAACATCTTCAGGCTTCTGGAGGAGAAAAGGCAGCCAGTTTGGAAGAAACACAATGTCGGGATTTCTGACAAGATACACCCTCGCTCTCTTCACTGCCAGGTGACAGGGATCCTCTTGGGAACCTGACTCTCCCTTGTGACCGACAGCGTGTTGAGAAGCGGATTCTTCCTCCCCACCACCACGCTTTTAATTCTGTAACTGAAACAAGACCAGGAATTTGGTGTCAGGAGTGCACATTCCCAGCTGGTACAGGGACCACAGAGCTATGCCGGGTAGTCCTTGCTCACCAGTCCCGACAGGGAAGCCGGCTCCCTGCCAGCAAGCACAGCCTCTGGGACATTTGCTTTCAAAACCCAGCGTTACTCGTACCAGCACCGCTTGGAAGCTGTGTGTGCCCAGGAGAAGGAACAAAAGATGATAAAACTGACACTAATTTCAGCCCGTCCAACACCAGACAGGGCAAAGACAGTATCAGGTCAGTAACTCAGCTGCAAACACAGCCCCAGCTACCTGCCAAGGTCCCCATTTCGCAGTATTTACTGCTCACAGTAAGTGGCAAAATCCTGCATGGCTAAATCCCAAGAAACGCAAAACAGCTGCACGTCCCATTCAAACAAGATAAAACCGTGCCTCAGTAGTGCACCTCAGCAGCACACGGCTGCATCTCCCTCGAACAGAGTCACTGTTACTTCCAAGATCAAACTCCAAGTGGGTTTTTGCAGCAGCCCAGGCAGCCACCTTTTGGCTTCTCAAAGGCAGAGTAGACCAAACCTCTTGCAGCTCTGCTGTTTCAGCCACTTCTCCCCAGAAATATTCTCTGCCTGCCTCAGCCAGAGGGTTTATCTTCAGAAGCCAATAGTTGAACTAGAAGCCTAAATTTCAAGGGCACCAAAGTGCACAAGAGTTGGATGCTCCTCATATTTGCACTTCAGTAGCCTTCTCACTCTCAATTACCACCCAGTGCCAGGGACAATTTATTCCATTAGATAAGAACTATTACTTTTCTGAGTGCAACCTACATGCACTGAGATGTTAACAACTCACCTAAGGCTACATCACATTTCACAAATAGCTCAAATTTGATCTTTTTTTTGGTTGGTCTGAATATTACTTCCCTCATCTTCCCTCTCTGCAAGGCACTGGTGTGTCGTGGGGGGAAGCCCTGTGATTTCAGCCTCCTTGGAGGCACTGCCACAGTACCCCCTGTTCACCAACGCTGCCTACCCAGTGGTACTATGGGACCGTACTGGAGTCATGCTTAGTCATGAACACCTGGGAACTTTTCTTAAACAAAACAAAAAAAACATTTAACACTAAGCTCTGGAAGATAGCACAGCATTAAATACTTGGTTTTAAAACAACATTGAAATATGTTCATGTGTCTTACTTGCATCTTGAACAACCAGTCTTACTCCAGATTTCTGCAAAGTGGACAAGTTTGGAACCCATCCACCCTCTCCTTAAATTTTTCTTCCCCCACTGACTCCTTAGCACGAGCTAAACACCTCTGTTCTCACGACTGTTTCCAGAGTCAGGTTAAAGCAGTCAGTGGAAAAAGGGCACGGTTCAAGAAATGGATGGGGCCACATTATCCTCAGTCTTTTAATGGCAGTAAATATCAGGACGCTCCTCTCCTTCCCATATGCATTTCTTGGCAAACCTGCCAGCAAGCTAACTCAATGTACACATACAGGCAAGTACATCTGAGAGATGAGCTTTGAGATACATCCTTTTATAGTATCTGTAATAATTTAATAAGCTACATGCTGTTCCCAGAGCACATTCATGGGAGAGAGGGGTTGTTGTTGTTTTAGCCTTTACTGCTTTGTTAAGCTTTGAACTGAGGATATGAGGTTGTACAGCAGTAAATGCACTGCAAGTTGCCTAGTATTTTCCATTATACCATTTATATCACATAATCTTAGTACTCTTAAACCTGAAATTTTTTTGCTATATCCACTGCCTGAAGAAAGAGCTGGGTCTTTTGTTCCCATTTATAACATCCCAAGAGATCTTAGTCTTACCAAAGGACGGGCTTAAACATTGCTACAGTAATTAAAAATCTAGTCAGTTTATTCAAAAAAAAAAAAAAAAAAAAAAAAAGAGGCTGTATCAGGAATTCAAAAGCTTCAGGATGAAGTCCTTTACAGCAGTATTCAGCTAGACTTTTTTCTGTTAATCTTACTTTAAAAACTCAATTTCTTCCAATGAAATAAAACTTCCTCATTTGCAATCTAACTTGGAAGGAAATATTTACACCACATACACTGGCTTATTTATCTATTAAGTGAGCCATATGGCATCGAGACTGGCAATTTAAGTGGGAACAGACAACAAATAAATGGTGCAGAAAGCTAAACCTTAGACAGCCACAAGGGCTGGTTCAGCGAGGAGTCTTGGAACAGAGGTCATTAGGGAAGCCATCAGATAATCAGACTGGTGTGCTGCTCTATTACGAGTATGTTATTGTGCAGACCGTAGACCCCAAATCACTGGTCCATACTGTATTCATCAGTCCATTGCTTGACCTCTGCAGCCCGCTCCACACGACATGCCAGATCATCAGCCCCCTCCAGCCCCACGCTGCAGTGACCTCCTGCAGCGCTGAGAAAGAGGAGTAGCCCGAAGGGGAGGCCAAGCAGGCTGAACGCTATCGAAGTGAACCAACGCTCCTGGATTCTGGCTGTGCTGATGGCAGACGTGCAAAGCAGGCTAAGGTTGGTGGAGCCATTTGCAGGGATCTGGCAAAACTGAGCGCAAATCGGTGTCTTAAGAATGCCCCCCTGGACTCTAAAAGTTAGAGAGAGGACGAAGAGCAAAACCTGCCTGGCAGCTCAGTCGCTTGGGCTCCTCATATTACTGATGCTGGTGAGGGGGGAGGGAAGAATGTAAAACAAGATTTCTCTAGCTCTGCCCTTATCTATGTTATGCCCATTTGAAGCTTTCTGCTCACATTTCTAAGTACAGACATGACTCACTGCGCAACGCGAGGGTAGATATTGCTAATCAAGGACATGATTATCCTACCTATTTGCTGTCAATAGGAAATGACAGGAGGGTCAGTGGGGAAATGGGAGCTGGCAGGGGAAGGAAAGGGCAGTTTTAAGTTTTCTGCTTTTCAGCAGGGCTAGAAACAGTTAAATGGGTCACCCTACCTTGATGGGGCATGCTGCACTAGGACATCAAAGGCAAGATCTTAACTCAGGTCAACTGACCAACTAACATCAGTCTGCAGCTCAAACACTGCTCAGTGTGGATGCAACCAAGCCAAATGCAAGAGCACAGGGCTGGGACAGCAGGGTGGCACGGGAAATAATACAGGAGGACCGGTACTTCCCATGCGGAGCAAAACCAGGAGCTGCCTGGCTGGGGCATGCAGGCCCTGAGTTGAAGCAAAGCCAAGAGCTGACCCAATGCAAACCCACAGGAGCTGCGAGGAACAGGACCCTTCCCCTGCTCAGTTTTTGTGTCACTTGAATGACAGATGTACTGTCACATCAGTGCCCAAGGAGTCCCACTCCCTTTTCCAGCCCATTTTAACAGCAACACACATTTACCTCAATTTTTCCTATTTACATTATTTATTACCATTATCTTGTCTGGTCCTCATACTCAGTTTGGATTAGTAGACACAAAGGCAGAGGTCAGCACTTGAAAGAGGAGCCCTTCAGCAGCCAAAGAAGATGGCAACCTGAAGACAGACGGCAGAGCACATGGCAATGACAGGGTGTTGGATCTGCAGCAGCAATGCTGGCTTCAGGACCTAACCTGCAGTGCTTTGAACAGCCTCAGTTATCTGAAAAACCAAATGACCCCCTTTATTCCAGCTGGATGGCAGCTGCGAGTCATTGTGGACAGTCCCTTGCGATTCCTGACATTGCCTTGGTACCCAAGACATCTATAATGAAGGGGTGTAAAGCTCGGTATTCTTTACCTTCTGGTCAGCAATTGATTTTAATAAGAGGAAGGTCAAGTCCTTACACAGCCCAGTAGCACCAATACAGACTTTTTGTGGGCAGAGAGAAATAAGGAGCAAAGTGGCTTCTAGCTCTTGTTAAAGCATGAAATATCACTTACAGCCTACTGCAGCCAGCATCATACACGAGCTCCTGCACAACAAGAAACAGTGCACAACATTTGTCAGTATTAACTGGAAAAAAGCAGCATTTATCCTTAGTTGTTTAAGATTAGAGCCCCTCCCAATGTTAGTCCTACTGAGGAATTTTACTTGTCATGGTTATCCTGCTGTTGAAGTTGCAAGCAGTGTTGGAACATGAAGGTTTTGGGAACAAAAAACTCTTTGGTTATCTTCAGAAAATAAATGTGTTTAAAAAGGCTTGAGTCTAACATAGGGACTATGTGGAGGGAAATACTGGAGTGCTGGGAATTTTAAAAGGCTTGAGGTATAAACATTTCCACAGCTACCTGATTTGGAAACTAAGAAATGGGAGGATAGTTTAGTTTATTATGAGGTTGATTTCTTTTTTGATTTCTATAACAAAGTGGTTTTATCATGTGAAATGATAGCCAGTGCCACAGCTAGTTAAATAAAACAAGCGGGAGAGAGAAGAGAAATAATTCTGAAACCTGTCTAAAATGAAGGCTTTCTTCCGACTCAGCAGCCATAAATAAAATCAAGTATTTGCCCTCAGGGAAGAACTTAACACAACTCCAATTCAGCTAAAGGAATCTTTTACCAAGGCACGTCTTTGCCCTCGCAGCCTGTTACCGTGCCTTCTCATCACTCTCTTCTGTTTGGGAGTCAGAGTCACTCTCTGCATTTAATAGCTGTGTGCTACCAAAAGTCACCCTGAAGGAGCCAACAGAGCCAATAAAATCCGGACAAGCCTGATTTCTAACAATTGCAGTTCCTTGAAACAGGACTTCAGCCTTCAAGGCTTATCAAGCAGCCTGCACACCCCACCGACCCTGACACCTCCCACCATCATTGCCCAAGTTTCTCGCAGCACCGCAACAACCCTGTTCCTTACAAGACAGTGCAAAAGTTGCAGAGCTTTTTGCTGCTGCAGGATTGTTTCCCCGTACTTGAACACATGCTCAGTATGAAGCTGTTCCGTGTTGGAGGGCTTATTTCAGAAGGAGCTCTCAGCAAGCCAATTTACCACACTGTGAACCATTTGCAACTCAAGTTCATTCTCCCCATCCATCTGAAAACCACACAGAAGCCAAACAAAAATCACATGTGAAGACCCACGTAGGCAGTTTCACCCTCCTTCTTTCACCACAGTGAAATACTGTCTTCCTCCCTCCCTCAAAAGCAAAACAAACCCTGAAATCAAAAGCAAATCAGAACCTTTTATGAAGTAGGGAAGGACAGCGCAATGGGTTGCATGATGTCAGGATGGCCAAGGACTTCATATAATAGGTCCCAAAGGTCATGCAAGGAGCCAACTTGCTTATGGACATATGCAAACTCCCACGTACCATTAAGGGTTTGTTTGTTATAGCGAAACACACATGAGTCTGATAGCTAGGAACAGACCTAATTATTAGCTACAGCTCAATTGCTACTTAGTAGTAATAAACCTACTTCTGAAGAGATGGAAATAGTACCACACATTTATGTTAGGAGTTTGCACTACATCCATACTGACCTTACATCGGTCCCACCTCTGGTACGTTGGCAGGGCTGGGCGGCTCCTCCAGCACACCTTTCGGCAGCACTAACGATGCTGACATGGGGATTGGAAAGCCTGGGATATACTGGTACGTTTCCAAGAAGCATCTTTCTCTCTCTCTCACCTTATCACTTCCCCAACATCATTACCTAGTGTGGGCTCCCACTTCTGGTAGTTCAGGTTAGCAAATGTGTTAACACCTGCTAACCTGCCAGATGTCTTAAATCAGACACAAATCCAAATGCAACAGGCCAAATCACTTTTTTAATTCCACCTGTATGAAACCAAAGTCACTTCCCAGTGAACTCAGTAGAGCTGCCCCAAATTTACTACAGTATAATTTGAAATAGCGTTGAAAAGGAGTATACGAACAAGGTCCTATTCGGGCTGGCTCACAACAATTGATGATATTATTTTTTTCTTGGAATAAAACCTGTCGAAATCCTGTAATTAAGTAAGAGAATGCCTTTGTTGCACAGAATTTATTTTCAAATACCAAAATTATTCTATATGAAGTAAATCTGTGTTCATCATATTTGTCAAAAGTCTTATTTCCAGCATGATTTACATTCCTCCTTAAAGACATTCTAAGCTAGGCTGCCCTAACCTCAAAACAGTTGAAATAACCCAGAAGTGTGCCCAGTAGCAAGGGGGTGCTGAGGCAATATTGTAACCTTGTTCCCAACCTGGCTTTTTCTGCATTTCTGTTTTGCCTGTGTGTTTACAAAAAAGGTAAAGTTTTACATTTCAAAAAGCCCTTCCAAAGGTATTACACCTATTAACCTCAGAGCAAGATAAACCAAACCTTGAATATATGCGCCTATAACTGTTCACACACTGCTCCAAAGCCTGTTACAACTTCTTTGTAAAGAAAACAAATCTCACACAAGAATGCTCATCCTGTTAAACAGTATGTGGAAGACTTGGGGATGGTTTTTAAATAAAAGCTGCTAGCACAGCAGATGCACCATTAGTGCTGTTTGGTGGTGGGGGGGGGTGGTGTTCATTTTAGGTACAGCAGCTTTCTGCTGCCTTCACAGCCCTCCCAGTTCTGGAGTTGTTGTGAGCAGCTCTTACAGCTGCTTCACTGTACAGAGGACCCTGAAACTCCATAAGACAGTCCCCCAAGTCAGCAGGATACTCCAGAACCTGCAGAGAACAGCAGCTTCCATTACTTCTAAACACTCAATCAGTAAAATGACCCAAGACACTCAAAAAGCAGCAGAAATGAGAATCCACAAAAAACCCTGCTTCAGTGGGATGAGGAGGTTGCATCCAGCATTCAGGTGTAGGGACTGAGCTTTCCCAGAAGAAATACATCCCCACAGGGCTACAATAGCATGGAAATAATAATACGCCAATATTCCAATTCCAACAACAACATTGGAAAACACTGAGTTTGCCAAAGCTGATTCATGTGCCTATGTGGGGGGGGGGGGAGAGGGGGGAAGGTGATTTTAACACATCTTGTTCCTGCCTCCTGTTTCTCTCAGCTTCTTTGAATTTCAAAATTCAAATGCTATAATTGGAGCCGAGTGAAAAACAGAATTTCTGTCATATGAGAAACTGACATTTTGGCATGTTTTTACACTGAATCAGAACAAAAAAAAAAAAAAAAATCTAAAATTTCCCATGAAGGGACAATCCAAAAAAATCCAGTTTTGAACCCATCCGTATTGATACATTTAAACATTTTGTTTTGAGAATTTCAAAGCAATGTAACAAATTAAATCCTGCTAAAGTGTATCAACATTTTATGTGAAGAATCCAAACAAACATGGAAACAAGAATTCTACCTTTTCAGAGCAAAACAAAAATGTTCCTCAGTTGAAAATATCTGTGCGATTGACACCTCTCAGTAAGACATGCTGATTTTGATGAAACTGCATTTTCTGTTAGAAAATCGTTCCATTAGAAATTTTGATTAGCTTTCTTGCAATATAAACATGTTTGTTTTACACATGCCTAGAAGCAAATGTCACTTTGCAATATTTTCATTGGTTAGGTGCCTCCCCATAAATATGAGGATATTACACTGAGTCTGCCTTGGTTTCTCCACATTCCCCCCTCCCCATGCAGAACATGTACATTTATCATCTGATTAAAAACATTATTTATCTTTATATAAAAACATACATTTCCTAACAAGCCAAGACATTTATAAATAACTTATAATACTACAGCTGAGTGCTAAACATCATGATTTAGGATGAAAGAAAAAACCTTTCTGATCATTGTCCTTTAGTATTTCAAAGCCCATTTTTCATGTTTATTTGCTGTCACTGGTGATAAGTGATTGCCTTGCTGTATTGCATTTCCTCTGCAATGGTGAGTTGTTTGCAAAAGGAACGGAGCACAAGCTGTCACATCAAAGAGAAAAGACTAAAACCCACCAGGAGGTGAAGCAGGGGTTTATTGTCTTTTGCCCTGGGTTTTGACAGTTAATTAGCTCTCATCCAATTTATGCTTGTGTGGCAGCTACACCAGGGTCAACAGCAACAACTCCAAGGTGAGGCAAATGCAAAGGATACAAGACAGGAAAACCTGCTATGGAGCCCCAGGAAAGCAAAGGGCTTCATCTTTCACCCCCAGCCACGACTGATGGACTCGTTCCCTAATGAAGCCTTTGACTTGTTTATTTTTTCCCCTCACCGCACGGAGGCTTCTTCTGACAGCTTTGGGCACTGAGGAATTGCCAAAGCGCTGCTAAATTAAGCAGTCAGCAGAGTAGCATCTGTGGAAAAATGCCGTCCCTTCAACTTGCTTTGTGTCAGCTGCCTTGGGAAGAGGAAGAAGAAGATGTCAACGAGGAGGTGGTAATGAAGGGCTTCACTGAGAGCCGTGGTGCTCAATGGGGCTGGACTTCACTGTCTGCCCTTCAGGATATTTATCGCTTCTCGGCCATCTCTTCTGGCATCCAAAGATCTTTCAAGACTTTGCAAAGCAACTGTGTTTCCCCTCTCATTACCTGTTGCTCTTTCTGCTACTTTAGTGGGTTTTGCCACCTCCACTTTTTTTTCTCCCACTGCCAGTTCGAAACCCTGCGTGCAGGGAGCAAGCAGTGCCCAAGCTACGCTCCTGGGGCAAGAGCAGGAAAGCAGTATTTTCACACCATGGGATAAAACCTTTGATCAAATCACATGTCTTAGCTGCAGTAAATGCTTAACCCCTGGAAGACTGCTGCCCCATTTGATCCCTAGTGAAATGCAGCAAGGCCTCACCTCCAGAAAGAGAGACTGGATCAACTTAGAGGTCAGGTAAATGTCTCAGGGGAATGTAACAGACAGTAGCACTGGAAAAAGAATTGGAAATTAGATGCAAATTCACTTTATATTAAACATCCACTGAATGGGAACGTCTAGATATAACTGAACCAGTCGAGGCTCAGACTGGAGAACCAGCCTTGAGTACTACAGAACTCCTTGGCAATGCCTAAGATGTGCCCCATTTCCAAGCGAAATCTTCATACGTTGTAGAAAGTACCTGCTGCTTCAAAAAATAGTTTCTTTTCTAGTCTTACCTGTTCAGACCTTACCCAAGCAGAGCTAGGCAGTTTCTAGGTACGCAGGAAGCATCATTCTTACAGAGGCACTCCTAAAGAGACAGCCTCATTTAGCCACGTTAAATATGGAAAGCACTGCAGTAAAACCAGCACTGGCACAATATCCAGAGTCCTATCTCAACACCGCACTTTCCCTGTGATAGCGCCTGATGGGATCCGGTGGCTGAATCGGGGCTTCCTGCCCCATGCTCCCATGATGGGATTCTATATGTGCATCCTGTCAATGATGCCACAGTCCCTTATACCCTCTTTGTAAAATACATTTGAGAAGTCACCAGCAAATTGTAAGCCTGAAGCACAGAACTGTCAAACTTTTTCTATTGAAGTAAATTCTGGGGAAATTTCCCCTAAGTGAGCCAGTCTGTAACAGGAGTCACCACAAGCAAACACTGAGCTACCAAAACCAGTGGTCACCCTTCTGCTCGCAGCCTCTGGAGGCAGGCTGTGATTTAACCGCTAGTGAAATGCAGCAATGAGCGCATACAAATCATCTGCAGGAACTGAGCCCGGGTCTCAAGGATGGAAAAGGCTGAGAAATTCCAGCTGACCTGAAAAGCCCGTCCCCAAAAATTGGGCCAGCAACAGCAGGGGAGCTAACACCTTGTCCTAATCTCCTTGGAAATACCAATAGAGCCACGTAGATCCCCTGCTACCAAGTGAGGCACAGCCACCTCCGTCATTTCCCCTCTGAGAGCCCATGACTGAAGTGACAGGGAGGGCCCTCTGTTTTATTAGCGTTTTCAGCTCAAGTTCACCGAGTGCAATTGCGGATTCATCACCCAGGAGCCTAAGTTAGGAGCCTCGTCACCCCTCTCTCTCCCCATTGACAATGGAGACCCAGCGGTCCCTCTGCAGAGCCCAAAAATGTCACCCTCTCAAAGCACAAATGCCTCTCTCCTCTGACTACAAGGAGCTGAGACCCACCTCATCTGAGCACCTACGGCTAGGTGGGATGATTCTAGCACCTGCAGCCTATTTCTAACATCATCTGGCATAACTTTCTATTATGCAAAAAAACCACAATGCTATCTTAATGAAGGACAAGTGTTATTACAAATTGTACAAAAGCGGTCTCATGAGATGCGTGCAGCAAACTAAACAACAGACTAAACTTAGCCCGTGAGCTTGCGGCTTTGTGTTTCTCTCAGCTGTGAGTCATTGTGTGGGGCAGAAAACTGCCTTCCTCCCCCAAAATATCACAGAAAGTAAGCAATGCCTCACGTTACAGTAAGAGAGGCTCTGCGCAGCAGGGGCCAGAATTGTGTTACTCGCAGGGAGCCTGAAGACTTGGCAACGTCGTGGCCAAATCTGTCAATTATGTTTCACACAGGCCATTGAGCAACCAGCAGAAGAGAATCATTTTCAGCCAGTCCTGATCCAGCAAGGTTCAGATTAGAAATAGGATAAAGACGCTTTCAATTCAAGGTCACCTACCTCCTTTCTCTTAGGTTCCTTGAAAGCCTCGTTCCAATCTCCTCCCTTGCCATCGTAAACGTTGTGCGCAGCACAGGTCCTTTCCCCGAGGTGACATGATCTGCGACTGCTGCCTCAGGACTTGGATGCGCTGCCTGGGAAGGCTGCCAGCCGGACAAGGGAAGCGAGCACCTCTCGCAGATTAGCGATGAGTCCAAACAAGCCTTTCTTCTGCACAAATTTGGAAGTTTGAGAGTTTCAGCATGTACGCTAAACACTTCCCAGCAGATTTAACAAATTTGCATTGGCAAACATTCAGTGATTCAGCTCAGGTCTCCCTCACCTTCAAAAATATCCACATCAGGTACCCTGGTGTGTGTTTCCTGAGCCTGTAAAGCACCATGACTCACCGCACTGCTTTAACTCCGGTACTGCATCTGTTTTGCAGTGCGAGCATTAAAAAAATAAGGTACTGAATAGTCAACTCAAAGGGAAGACAAATCAGAAACCCTGAAACTGAGTCTCCTGCTTTGATCAGGAGATAGTTTCCTCTGTATACACTTCTCTTAGCAAAGGAAAACAAGTTCCTTAATACCAGCTCCAGGATGTAATGCATAAGCATGAAGAGACAGCCACCAGTGAGTGGTAAGAAATACACGTATATGCAGCTTGACAGTAGCTTTCCACGTGTTTAATATCCAAGCATACCAACTACTGCCTGCTTTGGGACAGTGAGCCATGACTGGGGCCACAAGACATGGGCCCTCATGCGCTCTCCCTGCACCAGCAATTAATCATACAGCACAAGGAGCCAGAAAAGTCTCAAATGCCGTGACCAAGGCAGGTGCTGGGATCTGCAGGAGACAGTCCCCATCGCATAATGGAGGAGAAGGACCGTGTCTTGTCTGAAGTGTTGCAAGACCAATCAGGGCAGGATTAGTACCCACTCCAGGCTTTTTCCTAGGGTTTTTTTGTATTAATTTCCCCCAGGCCACACCTGTGAGGAGCACCAGACACTCCTCCACCATCTCTCACTGAGGATTATCTATGCGTCTTTCAGATTTACAGAGGATGCATGGGGGGAGCAGAAACTTGAAACAAATCACAGCACTTTACCACCCTCTCCATTAAAAGAACTTTTTCAAATATCTGTGGGCAGATGCTGCTGCTCAAAGGACCTGAATACACAGAACAGCCAAGACCCCCAGCATACAAGGACCTGTTTTAAATGTCTATTTACCTCTGGGAAGAACACGGTGAGGCTTTTGAGAATGGATTATAGAAGGTAAAACTTCTAAAGGAAGATCAATATTTGGACATCAAGTACATCTCCATTTCAAAACCATACCAAGAAGAACATTTTTGACATGTGCATGCATATCTTTTGTCAATGGGGCTGTAAGTCAGACTCATGAGAGAGGGTTCAGGAGGTTTTTTTGAGCTAACCTCAACCCAATATTTTACAAACATCGCTTTTCATTTTTGACTGTGCTGCAAGTCCGTTATGGATAAGGAAAGCAGTCTTAAAACACAATTAAGAGCTGGAGTCACAAGGTCATAGCCTTGCAGCTATGAAACAATGACCTCAGCGCAAGGAATAGATGGAAGATACACTAATACCCATTAAAGAGGGAAGCTGGCAAATAATGCTTTCTAAATCATTTAAATTTGCAGCATGCTGAGCTGAGGGTGCGTGAGGCTGGAGGGGAGCTGAAGTAGCCGTGCCAATAGATTTATCTGCTCCCTGAGGCTCGAGAGGCACCCTGCTGGCAGAGGCACTAGCAAGCTGGATGAGCACTGTGTGTCTAAACATGCACACAAACACACACAATTTTTGGTCTCATCGCCAAGGGACTAGAGGGGTTTTCTGCTGGGGCCTCCCTGCTGACACAAAGCAGCCTGGTTCACACAGACCAGGCATAGCTTTAGTTTCAGGATGTCACAGTTCAAAAGCAGCCCTCAGGAGATGCTTTATTGAAAAGTTTGTCCCAAGCCTTTACTCATACCTGCATCTTTTGTGCCTTCCTAGTGCTACAGAGGAGCTCAGAGCTCCCACGAGCTCTCAAGTACCCTCTGCACAGAAGTTACAACACAAGATTGTCAAGGGCATCACTTTTCTGGCAGGCTCTTCTCCTCCCTCCCCCCAGTTTCAAAGCCCTTGCCTTTTGAGCAAGTGCAAAGCTTTCAGCTTTTGAGTGGTCATTGCAAAAAAGCCGATGCAACCTGTGGGAGGAAGAGATGTCAGAGGAGAAGCAGTTGAGCAGGGGAAAGAGTCACTGTTCACCACAGGTCTGCTGGCAGTCGGAGATTATGAGATGCAGCTGGGAGGAGAAGTGCCATTGCACAATCAGTCAAAGCAGCAGTGTTTCTTTTAGAGGCATTCAGATGCCTGGGCACCCTACTGAGTCTCCAAATAAATAATATTTGATTGTGACAAGTACCTAGCATACTTCTGAATGCTGTAAGAAAATAATGCACTGACATTATGAAAATATTAGAGTGGCATAAGTCAATCCCACTCACCCTATTAAGAACAACAACAAAAAAATCCAAAAGCCCACACATTTGATTAAAAAAATGTCCTCACCACCATTAGCAATCATAAAAGCCACTTTTCTGGCAAGGCTCAAGCTACCTGCAGAGAATTCACTTTCCTTGTCTTCTGACAAGAAGCTCAAGGGAAAAATGCCATCCATCCCTCCTTCCTCTATATGCTTCATTCTGCTCCATATGGTGCTGCCTGATAGTAAATGAGAAATTAAAAACATTAGCACCAGCCTCTGCCCTCTCCTCCCCCATCGCTTTCTCCCTGCGGTGACTGTACAAAATACACTGGCCCAAGCTGGAGACACAACCATTTAACTGCTGAGCTCTGGAGTCACATATGAGCTCTCTGTTGTCTGCTCATTTCATAGATGCCAGTTTTGCCAAGTACTGACCATCCTTCTGAATTATTTTGTCTTGGAAAATAACCCTATTGACAGACTGAAACTCTCGCTATGGATTTTTTCTTATTAAAAACATTTAAAAAAAAAGAAACAGAGACAATCAGAAATTAAAACTGACTAAAACCTTTGAGTTGGAGGCAGGCAGCAGTAAGCTGTAACATTATATCCCAGTTCTTCCAAAACAGAATTTTTAGAGACATCTTTTCTCATTAAAATAAAAAATTCTGAACCAAATTAAATTTCCAGTAAATTCTAGTCATAATCTTCAACTGCCATTTTACTTTTGTCTTACATCCCTTCAAAATCAGCTTCAGCACACGCCATGTGCAGTCGGCTCCTTCACAAAAATATTGTAAAACAGGATCCAAACATTACTATTTTTTTTTTTGATACTTTGGAGCAATTGAATGAAAAGCCCAAGAATTTGGGGAAGTAGTCAGCAGGCACTGAGGGTTTTTTTTATTACTCCTGTAGCACCCAGAAGTGGAGGCAGGGGCAGATGCCACATGGACTCGGAGAAAGCTGTTCCTCCCCGGTGCACGCGGTAGGAGACAAAGCCAAACAAAGGGAGAAGAGGTCACGGTGAAACGGGCACGGCGAACGTGACAAATAACACATCACCATGTGCGAGCGTATGATCTCTATAGATTAACCTTGGCTCCTTGCAGAATGGCCGTTATAATCATCCCATTTTTGTAGGCATCACAGCCTTTTGGAAAGATTTGAAGACGGAGGGTAATTAAGCTTTGTCATCAGGCTATCACAGCGACGGCCTTGACTTTCACGGGCAGCGCTGTGGGCACCGCTGAGCCTCCCTCCTGCGCACAGGGATGCTCTGCCGGGGGGATCCCTTCCCTGTGGGCAGCACCTTGGCCCCGCACCTCCAGCCACACCAGCTATTGCCCAACTCTGCTCTTCCGCACCAAGAGTGAAGACTGAAATGTTCATGAGAAGGGCACAAGCGCTGCCTTTAGGAAGGATGCTCTTGCACGCCCACTTAGACGCACATACGTGTCTGTCTTCTGTGTAAGAAGGCGCTTGGCAGGGCACCAGGGCAGAGCCAACAAAGCAAAACCACCAGCGATCAGCTGGCTAGCCCAGGAGCCTGCGGAGGTGGAGACTCTGTGTGGAGATGGAGAATCTGTCCATCACAAAAGGCGCAGTATATTTTCAACAAGAGGTTTCAAGAAACATTGATTCAATTGCTCTATCGATCTTTCTATATATGCCCATGATCTGAAACAGCAGCAGGACAAATGATGACATCTGGCACTGCTCACACAGGGGCACCAGCTGAGATTTAGGCTGTCCACCGGAGTCCCTGTGCAAGGTTTGGGAAGCTGCGATCCCTGTTCTTATTGGCCTCTACACCAAAATGTTCTCACCAAGAGGAGAAGGCCATAAAGTGCCTCGAGCGGAGCCCACTCAAAAGGCCTGGAGCAGCGTGCAAAGGAAGAAGCTGTAACAGATCTCCATTTTTCATTCATTCTGTGGAAAAAAAAAGCTTGCTCCAAGATTTAAAAAAACACTGATAACTGCCAAAACTGCCTCAGACTTCATAACTGCCACATCAACAAAATCTACGGCCCTAGCTACAATTCACTTAGCATACTTCAGTCCAGCACAAGCCAAGTGCAGAGGAAGCTGCCTCTTGAAAGGAAACACTGGCTTCATCATTTAACAAAACCAGTATAACCTGAGAAATTGCTGCTCTTCCCACCCTCTTCCCTCCTACAGCAGCAATGGCAACTATTTCCCATAAAGGGAGCATGGAGAACAGGATGCACGAAGCTTGCAAATGTGAAAGAGGTGACAGTAACCTATAAATACCAGGGAGTAGAGAGGAGGAATTCAATGATAAAAGTGAGAAGTAGCCCGCAACTGGAAATGGAAAAATCCATGCTGAGCACGATAGAGCTCTTATCTATGCAGAGAATTACAAGGAAAATCATCTACCTGGAGAACATGACTATAGATGCTCAAAAGAAAATGAAGAGATATTTGCAGGGAAATAGAGTAACATAATTCCCTCTCTAACTAGAAGATTGTTCAGGGTACACTCAGATACTCACTCCATCTCTTACAAAAGACAAAGAGGTTCATAGCTAATCAAAAAAACCTACCATAGCACAGGTCAAAAAGTGAGTCCTACCTAGTAAGCCTTTGGAAAGCACACCTCTCAACTAACTGCCAAACCAAGCACTTTTTATTAAACACATTTTTGCCATATACATAAAAAAAGAAATCTAGTAGCAGAGACTATGTTAGAGTGCTCCTTCTCACTTGATAGTTGTTTCTCCAGCCAGAAGGATAATGCCACATATCATGCAATGCATAATACAGCGGTAATTCCTGTTCCGCTTCAAAAAAAAAAAAAAAAAATCAATGGGACTTTTGTCACAGACAACGTCAGAGTCCAGATTTCACTCCAGGGCATTCAAAATGCATTTCAGTTCACTGTGCTTAGACCAAAGAGCTGGCCAGGATGTCAATGTCTCTCTCCATTTGAAAGGAGTAGCTAGGAATTTGCCAAGCCTCAAAGTACATGCCATCAGCACTGAAGGCAGATCACACCAGGGGAAAATGCTTCCTTCCACTTCAGCAGGCAAGGCTACCTCCTTACATCCCTCTCGGATGCAGCCATAACTATTTGCGTGTTTGCCACCGCTACCCGTGGCTGTACTTATCAAAGGGGCCCAGGAGCGCCAAACACAGCAGCCAGCTTCCTCCACAGCACGGGCTGCTCAGAGCACCGGAGATCTTCCTGCTCCTGTGCCCAAGTCATGGCCATTAGCAAGCAAAACCCAGGTACATCACCAATCTCCCTCACCACCTTCCAACATAGCTACACTCGCCGGCACAGAGAGATGCAGCCAATAAAACCAAGAACAAAACCAGAGGTGAGATGTTCTCCCCCGGCGGGAGCAGGGGAGCAAACAACCTGCAAAACGAGGCCAGGCTGAAACTGAGGGTAACCGCTTTGGATCTGCATGGCAATTCCTTTCAGACAAAGGTTTCCCACCTCAAGTGAAGGGTTTGTGATAGCCTACCAACCTAAGCTTTTGTGATATGCTGAAATTAAAGTGTTACGAGCAGTGTCCATTAAAACCTGACATGCAAAAAAGGCAGGCAACACCCACCATTTGCAAATCCAGGAATACAGGCACACTGCTCACTGATGTGGCCTGAGCTCCAAGCCTGCAGACACATTGGCAGACGTCCCCCGGGCTTTTCCAAGCCTTTGAGGCTGTTCAGTCAAGTGTAGACACTGTCTATGAGCCCCTGTCATTGCTTTAGCTTCTCTGTTTGAAGGTGTCTATAGACTTGGGGCCCCTGCGCTAATGCAGCACAGTTACAGGAAAAGTTCTGAGGGAAGCTTAAGACCGGGATAAACAACTTATTACGGTTAATGGTTTTCTCAGTATTTCAACCAATGCCATGCCAGTCACCCAAAGGCAGGGCTGTGAGTCTCAACATTAGCACAGGCATAACAGAAAGTGCTTTTCAAGGTCTATGTTCCTGCTAATACTGGATTACTTTATATTGTATCATAAAAATTGTCTGAATGGCAGTTCAACAAGCCAGGACTTGATTCACAGACCTGCCATGTTACTGATGCAGCTGAGGTCAAGAACTACAAATAGAGCAGATAATTATAAGGGAAGTGCGTGCTGCTGAGCAAACACATCTGGCACGGGAAGATTTTCTGCTCTGGAAAGGTAGAGAAACTGCATTTACAGAACTACCCCAGCATCTTTTCTCATACTGCTTAGAAAATGCATCCACCAAAAACGAAGGACTTGAAGGCTTACAAATACCAGAATATCAGCCTGGATTCATTACAGTTGCTCTTTTAGGGTTTGAACATGGGGCTCTGCATAGACCTGAAAGACCAAATTCGCCAATGGCATAACACAATGCAGGCAGCCCTTAGCAGAGCTGTCCCCTTATTTCCTCGGAAAATGAGATATCAGGGACAACCCTTAGGGACTAACAGATCACGTTCATTGCTGGAAGAAATGAAGAGAAATGCACTGCAGCAAACAGAGCATTGCACAACTTCCACCAGCAGAAAACAACAGGCTTCATTGTCTTGTTTTACACCCTCAAAAGCAGAGCATGGATACCTCCCGCCTGGAAGAATTCAGTTGTCCTGTCTGCTGGGAGAGAAACGCTTACTTTGACAAAGAAGCAAAATATCAAAAGCTTTTCGTTCAGCTCGCCTTAGCTATAAGTTTTGCGGGTTTTCCTGTTTCATTTCAAGATGTGGTCAATTTTTGTGTTTCGCTTTCTTCTCAAAAGCTGGCAACAGACCACCTGTTTTGTATACACCTTTGTGTCTAAGGACGTGGTACAGTCTATTTATACTTGTGTGTGGACGTCAGGCAGTATTCAGATGCTTCAGAAGACATACAATCAGCATAATTCATCTTGTCAGTAGAGTAATGCTATGCCATTGACAAAACCCCTACATAAACACCCAGCTGGTAATATGATTATGCCCCGAGGAAAAAAAGATTGATAGTCTTGGTGATTTTACTGTGCTATAACAACAGAAGTCATCCTTGTCCACATATTTCTCTAATCCTTTCCTGAAACATTACTAAATACCATTGCCTGACAAAGGTGAGCTCTACAAGTTAATAACACGTCACACAAAGAGCAAGCTAAAACCTCAGTGTTAAGCTTGAAGTTGTACCCTTTTGCTCACTAATGATGCTGCAGATAGCAGCGATATTTTTAGGATGCCTGCAAACCTTGTTATAATCCACAAAGAAAAGTTTAGCTATGATAGGAAGACACAGAATGTTACAGGAAAATAAAACCTAAAATATCTCCCAGTGCTATTAAAAACGTCCAAGGAGCCAATACAAAATCCTTACCTGACATAAAGCAAAAATTTAAACAAATATTCTTCAGCATTGTAATTCCTGGAACAAAACTTATTAGCAAATTTAAATTAATTCCGCTCCAGGCGTTATGATACACTATCAGTTACTCCCTTAAGCCCCCCGGGAAATATTTCACTATTGCTGTCAGTCAACTGCTTGAATGCTTGGAGTTTACCAGCTGCATAACATATATTGATTTTTGATGAATGACATCTCTCTCTGGGCCATTATGGTTTTGTTTTCAAACCTTATTTAATTGTTCGCCTATTTTTCAGTGAAATAAATGCAAAGTGTTTATTCTCCAAAGGCTGTAAACAGAGATCTCAGGTCTAGTTTCTATGACAACCTCACTTGGTACAGCAAACCTAGATTATCTCTAATGACAGACATGAAGTTTAAATTGCACATTCTGCACAAACAGTGCACTGTTGACCTTTTATTGAAAAATGGAATACAGCGTGATTAGCATAATGTGCTATATGAAAGGGAAAATTGTGGAATAATGCAGATTGTACTCTAATCATAACTACAGTGCTAATCTCTAGCAAACTGTTTGCCAGAACATGAAGCTTTAAAAATTAAGATTTTTCTCAGACACCATTTTCAAATCCTGTTAGATAGTAATGCTATCACATTAAATAGTTCTCAGATAACACTTGCTGCTTCTGCTGTTTTTCTCCCATTGCAGTTTTTAACAGGGGAGTAAAAGTGGATAAGGTTATGTAGAAATATGGAAAAAAAATTCCAGCTATGAGAACTATTTTTAAACCTCCTGAAGGCATTTTTTTTCATGCTTACAAATTCGTTTGGAAGCAAGAGCCAAAAGACATAGTCCTTTCTGTCGGGTGCTGTCTTCCAAAACCTGCATGTATTCCTAGGAGGAAAATTTGCATGTATGCTAGCGAATAAAGCCCAGCTCATCTACAGAGGCAGAGAGGCTGCAGGAGACATTCTGCTTTGCAGGAGCAGAGAGAGAAAATATCTTGCCTTCGTATGCAGCAAGTTTCAGCAGGCTTTGATTTTGCCAGCTACGATTTGTTCCTGCTCACAGAAATGTCTGCAGCAGTTTACAAAGTGTTAATACTTTGGGGAGTTTAGTGCATGAATTGAGGTTCCCCTTGGAGTTGAAAGAGTCACATGCTGCTGTAAGGGGACAGCAGGCTGTTAAGTCTGTCCTTCCCTCTGCAGAATACTTTTAACTTTATTTCCTTTAAACATTCATGAAACAATAGGAAATATTTCCAGTTACCGAATGAGATTTCAGCTCACTTGTATTCAACATAATCAGTGAACAGTCTAGAGACAACTAAATGAACAAAACCATAATTAATATCAAAAAACAGTTATAGATAGTAGAACTGATGGGTCAAGGAATGGGGAATGAGGCAGAGTGACTTTCATTTCTGCAGTGCCCAAAAGTAACACTCAGTTACTCTTATTCTCCTTCCTATGTTTAAAAAAATTTTTAAAAGTAGCATTGGCTATTTTTCTAGCGAGTGACAAGTATGGAGGAAAAAGATAAAAGTAGCTCCTCATTGCATAGTAGGAAGTCTTGGATTGTCCAAGCCTGGTCAGGAACAATGAAGAATCCTAGGCACTCAGCTATCACCCCTCTTTCTTCCAGAGGATGATATTCAGCGACTAGATCTTATTAGCATCACATCAAAGTGGTGTCTCCATCCCTCCGTATTCAGCAAACAAGCTAAAAATGATTTTCAGGTGCTTGTCTACAGAACAATGCCATTAGAGGAAACCTATTCCCTCATTTCTCTCTCACTCTAATGGGTTTATGCCATTAATACTGTCAGCTGAGTTGTTTTTAACCAGCAGTTAAGGCAGCAGCAATAATAAAGCTTTTTTTTAGTACAGGCAGACCCCAGTGTACTTGCATTCTAAGCAGCTATTCACCACCACGGCTATTCTCTGCATGTCAAGAGATCTCTGGTTTTCAGGGTTTTCCATTTGGCAGTATTATATTTTTCTTAATAAGCACTGTCTTCCACTACAGCAGCTGACAGGAAGGAATCAATTAATTTAAAAGGCATCCACTTGTTTTCACATGAAGTTATTACACTTGTAAATGTAATCCTGTCATTTGATATATAAGATAGCAAACTGTGTTTGGTAAGGCGGTGTGTCCCAAGCTTAGGTATTTCTAATCCCTGCAACGCTGCCCAAACTCGTCCACTGTGATTTTAAACTTCACTGCCTCGTGCGATGGCAATGAGCATTTGCGGTGCTGCTCAAGTGGTGGGTTATGGGGCAAAGGCTATATTGACCATATCTGCACAGCTATGCAAATGTTACCACATATTTTATAAGTCTTTACCAAAAAAAATCAAGGTAAATATTGACAACAAAAATGGCAGCAGAAGCCAACATGTCTGAACAGTAACTTTACAGGCAGTCTCCCTACCTACCAGTATGTCTAAACACAAATAAATGAGTGCTTTTAAAGACATTGTAAATTATAAACCTATTTAAACATAGGCTTTCACCACTAGCCTCTCTGTCAGACTAATACATTCCCTGGACATTCACTTCCACAGGTCAGAACAACGTAATTACTTCCTTGTTCTTCTACCGCATTTCTTCAGTTTGCCTCATAATATTTTTAGTTAGGATACTGACTAATTTTGGTACCTTGAGTTAATTCTTATCCCTGTTTCATGTTTCCTTCAGGCACAGTTTGCATAGCTCTAGTCACTTGTACAAATATTTAAAACCAGCAAGACAAACCAAGCATAACAAATCCAGAAATAAAGCAACTCCCACAGAAGCTAATGTTTACCCAAAACAGAGTATGAAATATTCCACACCTCTCTCCAGGCAGCCTCTTTTCTTTCTCTAAGGTGGGATCTGATGACACTGTGGATAATAAGGACCAAGGAGCCAAAGTCCCTGCCATTTCTGCATTCCCACCTTGGACCCTCGGTTGTTCAACCTTTCCAGCCTACTCTACACTATCCTGGAAGGGCTGCAGCTCCTGTAGGCTGAATGCAGGTGCAGACCTGGAGATGATGAAGGCACATATGTCAATCCCACACTTGTCATACAGAAGAGTCTGGACTCCAGGCCAGACACAGACACTGTCAACCCCATCATAGGACTGACCTGTGAGCAGGAATCACCATCTCTCTTTATTGTCCCATGTCTTCAACAGAACCCTAACAAAGTGAATGAAAAAGTTCAGCTGGGCAAGAAAAAATAATTGACAGACCTAATTAAGTAAATTATTCCCATCAAAGTAAAGCATGTTGTTAAGAACACTGAAAATTTACGCTAGCTGATACAATCACCTTCCTGCAGTAAGTAAACATCTCCTACAAAAATCAGACAGCTGAAATACCATTTGTTTTGAAATGAACTTTTAGCCCCATAGCTCAGCCAAGCATCCACATATTTTTTGCTCTGAAACATAACTAGCTCCATGAGATGCCAGACAGCTAGGAGAGCACTCTAGACTGGAAGCAAAAAGATACTATTGTCTTGGGACTGCCACAGTCATTGCTCCTACCTATACACATCCCACCACTTTTGTAAGGCTGACAAAACAGTTACAGATAGCTCTTCCACTCACAACTGCTTAGCAAAGCTGTGAATCAAAGCTGGAGTTGGAATAAGGCAAGTGGTGGAAATGAAATATGATACGCTCAGTTGCTGCTGTAAAGACCAGAACCAGGAGTCCCAAACAGATGCAAGACTCCAAACTACATTTACCTACAATTTATAGACACAGGTAGCTCATCCTGCAGATGAAACTGGTTTGCCATTCACTTAGAAAGACTTCCAGTCCTCTCCCCTGCTCAGTAAGTAAGCTGAGAGATCACCGAAGGGCCACCAAGCCTTTAGCTCCCAGCCATGGGTACCTGAGACTCTCCTTTACAATCCTCATGAGCACAGGGAAGAGCTATGGCACTCAGATGGCACTTGGAGGTTTCTGGGGCTCTGAAATAAAACATCCAGCAATTCAAGTTCTGTAGTTAATGTACACTATTACTCTATATATGATTCAGTATGCCGTGCCGTCTACCTATATGCAACATTAATTTGTTCTTTGATCCAAGTGCAAGCTAGATTAAGAAAAAAAATCAGGTTGATGTTTACAGCCATATATTTTAAAAGTGACTTTTAAATTTAAAGAAAAAGGCATCCATAAAAAGGTCTTCTACCCTTCACAAGAACTTCTCCTTCCGCCATTTGTTGGCACCCTTTCAAATACTCTTTGTAATGACTAAGGACTGTTCAGGACCTTCAACATCTATCATTGCACACTCTGGGAGGAACATATTGGATCAAGAGATGTTGGGAAACTATTGTCTCATCCATAGAGGAGATTCTTAACCAGATCAAGAGAAGCATGAGGGTAAGGTTTCTCAAAAAAAGAAATTCTTCAAAGGCTTCATCTGCTCTAGCCCCTTTCTTGTTTTCCAGTAGGGTAATGAGTTGACACGACACCATAAATGAGTGAATATGAGCAGACAGACCAATCCCAAAACGGGTGATGACTTGCAGTTAGGGTGGCTTCTAGATTTTCTGGATTCCTGCTATATTGACAGGCTGTAGCAGAATTTGAGAATTATATTATTAATCAGAGCCTGTGAAAAACAAGATGAGAGTCAAACTGCCCGGCATGATAGGAATGTTAGGCAAAGGTGTCTGTAAACTTCTGCTGACCCCTTACACCAACCAGGTCGAGAGCTCTTTCATTAATGCTAATGCTTTTCATATTAGTGCTTCACATAAAGAAATCCTGCTGACTGCTAGGGTCAAAGAGTTCACAAGATGCATTGGCCACATCAGCAATACACTGATGATTGTTTCTGACATGACCCCACAGCTAATGAAGGGCCATTTGTGAGGGAATTGCTTTTCACGCAGAAAGAGGCTTGCGATGAAGGTATAAAACACGGCTGGAGTAGGACAGGCTGCTTCTTTCATGATGCGGTAATGAAAAAGACCACCGTCCCACTGAGACACGGTGTATCTGTGCAAGTAACGCATGTCCCTGGGTTTCTTCTTCCCATTCCTGTCACTAAATTTTCCCATACGCAAGATGCTGCTTCTGTCCCTCATTCCTAAATGACCAACACCCCTCTATTCATGACCTCCAGGTCAAGTACTTCACCTGTAAAATTAGACATTTTGAAGCCCACGTCAATACTACAGCTCAGCATTTCTCAGCCTACCACCTCTCCCACATGCGTCTCTTTTGGGGCCCCTGGTCAACAAGGCCTTATAAAGGATAAAAGGCTCAAATGCACTGCAGTACAGGGATTGCAGCAGCAGCAGGCAGCACAAAGGGCCAACCAAGTAGTCCCATTCCAATCTGTTGTATCTCCACTCGTGTTACTGAAGCTTTTCCTTTCTAGCCTGTAGTTTGAGTCACAGTACAGAAAGGACCCCAAGAGCAGGGATCGCAGAGTGGCAAAACAAGAAAGCCCCTTAGCAATAGGGTGGCTTTGTTCAGTAAGAAGCTGTCTACAATCTGTTCTATAGCCTTCTGCTAGCCACAAATTAGCCAATGAGTTATCCTTGCTCTCTAATCCTGTGTTAGGCAACACTTCCCCCTCTTTTGGTAGAGATCTGTTCTTTTGCTTGCCCAGGCATGAATCTGTCACAGAATCATAGGAGAGAGGTCTGGAGGGGGCCTTAGGAGGTCATCCAGAAAGGGCCATGAACTCTGGCACTTCTGACAGATATGTCTCTAACCTATTCTAAAAACACTATATGGAGACCCCCAAGAAACTGGGCCTGAGAAGCCACTCTTCTTGTCGTTGTAAAGACAGACAGTCTCTATTACTGTGTCTTCCCAGGATCTCAGGAACATCCTTCATTTTATGTAAAATATGCTCTTCAGTGATAGCCTGGAGGCTCTCTAACAGATAACACCTTATCTGTTTACAAAAGACCTTCACAGACTCGCATGTTTAATTTGTTAGTGAATAATGGTTTCATTACCTAATAGGAGGGGCTACATGTATTATGGGGGACTGCAGAATTATGGGGGGTTTAATCATTTTCACCCTGAGGAGAACAAGTTACCTTAATAGTGTATGAGTATATAGGTATTACAAGATTTTGAGGAGGAAGGGAATGCATGCAAATCTACAGAATCAACTGAGTAGAAAATCTACAGAGATCATAAGCAAGGAACAGTCATGCTGAGAACATTTCCCTTCATCACCTTGAAAAGGACCTGCTGGGAGAAAAGAATTCCATATTATGAAAAATGTCAAGATGTCAGATATTCCTTTTCATCCCTCAGAGTGGGGCAAGACAGTGTCTTTCTCAGCAAGCCTTTTCTGTAGGATCTGTTGTTCTTTGCATAAATATGGTATGAGAGCAAGTAAGGAACAGCAGTAACACAGACTCAGGTTTCCCACCCTGCCAGTGACCTGCACCATGGATTCCTCTGCTGGAGCTGTTTGTCTCTATGGTCCAGGAGGAACATGCAACAAAAAAGCTCTTTCTTAAAAAACACTTTTCCAGAGAAGCCATTGCTCTCCAGCACAAATACATTTAGTCAACATTCCAAGCCTCCTCTTTAGCTTCCCACTCAGGTAGGGGAATGAGGCAATGGTTCACAGCTGTGTTATTGCTGCTGTTAGGGTTGCAATGGAGAACAGAACTCCAAAAGGCATCAGAGGACACAAGCAAAGAATTTGAGGTCAATCTTCAACCATAGCACTTTTCCTTGGTGACTCTCATGGGGTTGTTTTTTCCCCCCCCACAGAAAAAGTGGCAAAACTTCATTCTGTAAATGGCTGCAGTTCAGACCACAGCCACCAGCATGGATGGTGTAAATCAGGAGGACATGTACCATACCTCTTAAGACAAACCAGTTACAGCTGGCAAGTGCAAAAGTTTGTAACAAGAGCTGGGCTGCTGCCTTAATCTAAGGCTGGCACATTAAAAACAAGAGTCCATGTGTCCAAAAGCTTATCTGTTTCATTCAGCTGTATCAGCTGGTCTAATAAGAGATATCTCTCCTTACAGCTCTCACCATGGAAATGGGAGTCATTTATCAAGAAGGACTTTTCCCTGAACTACCTTGACCTTTTCTGTTGATGCTGCTTTTTCACTGTGATTTTTACACATTTAGGGGATAGTCACACAGACTAACT
This sequence comes from Aquila spilogaster, assembly GCA_024606505.1. NCBI lineage: Eukaryota > Metazoa > Chordata > Aves > Accipitriformes > Accipitridae > Aquila > Aquila spilogaster. Next base: position 29,725 of record JANHGO010001459.1, read on the forward strand.
TTAAATTCATTATGAGCTTACATGCCCTATATAATAACAGGACCGCAAAAGCAGTTGCAGAAAGCTGTTAGAGTCCTCCAGTTAGATGCTACTGCTATATGCTACTGTATCCCAAGTACTTACCTCCAGCATATATTTCTATATGTAGACTTAACTATGGAGCTAAGTGGATTTATATTGATTCCAATGTTGTTACAACACATGCCAATATGTATACTTGAAGCATATTCATTAAACTTCAAATTATATATAAGGGTGCTAATAGCACCATTTGATGTGGTAATTATTGATATTGGCTTTCTGTAGAAAGAGCACTCAAACTACCAGCTAATTTCACACGGAAGACAGCTGTCACATGGTAATGACATTAAAAGTCACTAAGATGATCTGCATTCAAAGCCATGCCATAGAGGTGAAAGGCCCTGTAGCCAATTATTACTCCTCTGAGCCAGACAGTCCCCAAACACAAGCAACATATGCAGATCCATCCCCCCTTGTCTTTAATTAGATCCTGCCTACCCTCTGTAGCAACAGCAGTATAAGTGAGAAGGGCACATGTAAGGCAGTGGGGAAATAATCACAAAGAGATCCTGACGTGCACTGTCTGGCATGTCCTGCTAACACCTGCATGCTGTACACGGGAAGGAAAACCAGCAGCAGGAGACAATTTTTACAGTGTCCATGCTGCAAAACATATGACTTTTGTGGAGCTAATAAGCATCTGTGCAGAATCTCCCAAGTCTCTTTGTCCACTGCATGACCGTGTCACTGACAGATTAACGATGACTGTTCTCCCTGGTAGTTGGGGGTACACAAGGAATACAGGTTTGCACCCACTGCTTATGAGAAAATAACTTTAAAATTGTCATTGGCACAATCTGGTACTACTTGAGTGAATCTAGTGAATCTACCCAATTTGCGGTGATTATGAAATTGGGCAAAAGCTAATGAAAAGGTCCAAAGAAATGTACTAGAGCAGCCAAACTGCCTTAGTAGAGATTTTCAAGCCAAAAACTCACCTGGCTGTTGCTGCAGGTTCTGACATGGAGGACTCCCATACCCATATCTATGCTTACTCCCTGCAAGGTCCCCCTTGCTCTGACTCCAGCCTTGCTGGTAGAGCTGGTACAAAGTCCGGTTCTGCTTCTCTTTCCAGAAGGAAGAGGCCCCACTGCCGCAGGTCCCAGCCCTTGATCTCTTTCCCACTTCTCCCAGAAGCTTAAGCTGATCTTTTCTGCAACACCAGCCAC
>JANHGO010001460.1:0-34164 GCA_024606505.1 Aquila spilogaster
GCCTGCTTTGGCAGGGGGGTTGGACTAGATGTTCTCTAGAGGTCCCTTCCAACCCCTACAATTCTGTGATTCTGTGAACTGAATTAAAACGATCTTTGTTATTTTTTTACATTTTATTATAGAGAACTTCAAATTAAAGCTCAGATGTTGATGCTTACACAGAGATACTTAAAGTAGGATAATAGAAAATCCATCCATCCATCCGTCCAGTCTAGCCAGTTTTTGGAATGTGCTAGTTTTACCGTGTATACATATAGAAGGGAAAATTCTGCAGAAAGATGGGTTAAAGAAGTCAAAAGCTGGAGTCTGTTAGAGAAAAATTACTAAATGTACTTGCAACCAGACTAACTTAAAACAGTCTAATCGATACCATATACTAGAAAGTATATTCTCTGTGTCCAAAGCAGTAAAGATAGATGCAGGAATAAAATAGATACGCAAAAGTATAAAGGAAGTACATCTAGCAAAGGATGGAAAAAATCATCAAGGCCCATCCTGTAAGAACTTAAAAGTTAATCCTAGGAAATAAGTATTGGTTGATATGAATTAGCAAAGACTAAACTATGCACAATTTCACCATATAGTATAGTAACAAATCTTCACACTGAAAAGAAGAACATTTTCCCATATCTTGATTTTAGCAAGGCTTTTGACTTTGTGTCCTACTCTTAGGATTCAATTAGAAATATATTCAGATGATAATATTAAAGTACATACAGACTTTGCTGCAAAAACATGTTTAAAGAGTAATTAAAAGTGGTACAAGCCAAAGCTGAATAATTTATTTACTGGTGTACTTCTGGGACTTTTTTTTTGTGTCCAGGATTTTGTACTCTTATCATGAACATTTTGGACAATGAAAAAGGAGTATTCTCATCAAATCTGCAGACTTAAAGAAAATTAATCTCAACAAGTAGAATTTGAAGTCATCTCAAATTAATGCCTATTATAAAAGGTAGGATATGATAAGAATAAGTGGAGAGTACTTTGCTAGAGCAAGAATAATCTGCTGGACAGTACAGGCTGGGGAAAAATTAGCTAAGTAGTCATCTGAGAGACTTGAATTCATGGGCTTATGAGCCAACAATATTGTATTGTTTCAGAAGAAAAGAAGGCAAAGTATACTGAACTACTTAGACAAGAATGTGGCATTCAACATTAAAATAATTTTCCTTCTACTTGGAACTAGTACTGTTTCTGTGGGAGTATTATTTCAAGAATGAATCTCACTTTTAAAAAGACTGGAAAACTTAAAAAGCAGTGAAGATGATTAGAGTTCAGAAAACATGGGCTATGATAAAAGAATGAAGAATTTATGGAGTATGGTAGTTTACAGAAAGGAAAGAGCAGAAGTTGTTATTTACTTTCAACTATTTAGAAATGTTCTGCAGTGAGAAGCAAGATGATGAATAACTAATGGACTCAAATTTTAGCATTTGAAGGCTTCTGTGAAGTAGTGAGGACAATGAAGCAATGGAAAACCACACCTGAAGAAATTTTCCAGTGTTTAAGAGACACTGAAATAAACTTCTGTCCTAACCACAATTTATTTTGCCTTCAAGCACATAGGTATTTAAAGGTCTCGGTCTACTTTCAATATGTGAGGATCAGGCTCCTACTTTATTCTTAAAGGAGAAAGCTCCATCTTCTTGAGAGCTGGATATCTGGGTAGATGCAGAACAAGCTGAATGAACAGTGAGAAAATCCCCAAGAAGTGCCATTAAGTACTCTGAATCAAAGGATTTATATTGCTGCTGGTTATAGTGGCAGAAGACCTAGACTCCAAAAAAGGCTTTCTGTTCTCCTAGCTGAAGTGGTGATGAAGTGGTGAAGTAGTGGGAATAAACAGGGATACAGACAGCCTCCTGCCTTAGGTGCCCTGTAATGCCATCATGCGCAACGTTTGAAAAAAATAACTGTTCATGGACTGAATTTTTCAGAGGTTTATTAGGTTGGGATGCTTTTACTTATCTGGTAGAGCCTTTGAAAACTAAGAAGTTACTTTGTTTAATTCTTTTAAATGTTTGAAGTTCATGGATTGTTGTTATCTTGTTTTATCACTATTATTTTTAAAAGTACTGTTTCCTAATACTTTACAAGTTTTTAAAACATTAAATAAAACAGAAATAATTAATTAAGAAAAAAAATTAGGTTATCAAAGTTTTATGTTTGTGGAAAGGAAATTCAATTTTTTTAAATCTTTCTCTGGTGTTATACCCTAAAAATCATGTGTTCCTCAGATGGACAAACGATTCTCAGTAGAGGTTAAGATGCTCCATAACATCTGCAGTAACTATAGAATTATTTGCTGATGCAATACATTATCAGATTAAGGCAAATTCTTTAAGAAACTCCTACTGTAAATTTATAATTTGATTTTAGCTTACTTGGGCTAACCACAGTATGTATTACAATACAGGACTAGGACAATTATTAGAATCATTGAATTGCGGAATGATTGAGGTTGGAAGGGACCTCTGGATCTCATTTGGTCCAACCACCTGCTCAAGCAGAACCACCTAGAGCAGTTTGCCCAGGGCAGTGACCAGGTGACTTTTGAAGATCTCCAATGGTGGGGAATTCATATAATCTCTAGGTAACCTGTGCCAGAACTCAGTCACCTGCACAGTGGAAAAGGCTTTCCTGATGTTTATTGAGAACCTCACGTGTTTGTGCCCTATGGCTTCTTGTCCTGTCATTGGTCATCACTGAAAAGAGCCTGGATCCATCTTCTTTGCACCCTCTCCTCATGTATTTATAGACATTGATGAGATCCAGCACCAGCTCTTAGCCTCTCCTTATAGGAGAGATACTCCTGTCACTTAATCATCTCTGTGCACCTCTGTTGGACTCTTTCCAGTATGCACATGTCTTTCTTGTACTGGGGAGTCTAGAGTGGAACACTCCAGTGTACTCACCAGTGCTGAGTAAAGGGGAAGGATCATATTCCACCACTTGATGGAAATGCTCTGCCTACTGCTAACAAGGATATCTTCTTTGTCGGCACACTGCTGACATATGGTCCACTTGGTGTCCACCATGACCTTAAGGTCCTTTGCTGCCATGATATTTTCCAGCTGGGCAGCTTCCAACAAGTTCTCCAACATGTACTGGGGTCTGAAGTTGTTCCTTTGCTGAACTTCATGAGGTTGCTGCCAGCCCACTTTCCAACCTGGCCAGGTCCATCTGGATAGCAGCACAGCCCTTCTGAATACCAGCCTCGCTTCCTGGTTTTGAGTCATCAACAAGCTTGCTGAGAGTACACTCTGTCAAGTTATCCAGTTGCATATATTTTCGTTCTACATGGAACTTTTATGTCCAGCTCTGTACACATTATTATACTGCTTTGGAAAATACGTGAAGTATTTTACAGTTCAAATAATACTGTACTGCTAATACAAGAATACTTCTAATTGCTTTTAGAAAGAGTCTCTTTCTGTAAGAAGGCTGCTGTTAAAACTGAAAAGGTCTATCCTAATACTTACAAAAGAAGTTTTTTTGGCTTCACTTAATATAGAACACTTGTCTAAAAATGGTTTACGGTATGAAACAGAAATCTAAAGAAGAAATTGCCATGAGTATTGTGGCTTCTTTTAACTGTCTGCATTTCTAATGCACTGGCATTCCACATGTGCAATACTACTAGACTAAAGGCTTGCTTGGAATTTTTCATAAGTTTCAAAGATCATTTTTACACATGTAAACACAATGTCTAGGCATATTTCTTACATTCATAAGTAATCCTATTAATGAACAAATAAATTCTACTTAAAAAATCACTAGATGTTAGTAAAATTAACACTGAACCAAAGACTGAAAACAACAGATCAATGACAGATACCTTTATCATTTACAAAAATTTAATTGTAAGGAGACTTGCTAGTGTAGTGTTCAATAGAAAAGGAAATATAAATCCATGTTTTTTCTATATTTTAACAGTGTAGGATTAGGATTTCTTGTTTCAGGATATAAATCTACTGAGGAGAAAAAGAAAAAAGAAACCAGTAACATGGATCAATAAACTGTTACTTCAATCATATTTAGTCTTATCAATTACATCTAACATGTCTAAATTGGTGGATGATTTGACTGCTGCTGACATCTAATGTCTGAAGATACTACCTGATCCTTCCTCCTGCCTCTACAAACTTGAATTAAGGAAGGCAACCTGGACAGCAGAGCTATAGAAATTCTCCCAGCCTCTCATGGAGAGGACAGGGCACATAAAACACTGCAAGTTACCCTTCATATAGCCTCATTGCAACTCTATTTCTGTAAAAAATCTTAAATTCAAATGAAACATGAATAGTAAACATAGTGTCCTTCCTGTTAATTCATCAGGATTAGACAACCTGATGCAGCAGAATATTCCACTAAATCAAGAGGAATTTAGGAAGGTTTTTAGTTCATAAGATAAAACACATGCTAGTGGTGTAAATGTTATACACTTGGAATCATGGCCAAAATTGTCAGTAAACTTTTGTGGAAATAGGAAATAATTTAATGACAGTTCTGCCTTGCTGTCAACTCTGGGTTATACCATACTGATGCAGGAATGTCACAAAAGCTGGTCAAAGTCTATTCTCACTCTTTCTGAGGCACAGTTATGAGTGGTAGATGAAAGGTGTCAGGGGTATTTTTAAACCTGTTTGGCCCTTTGGGGTGTAATATTGTCATTGCAGAAGGTCATATGTTAACATTTGCTTTAGATAAAAAAAAATCCCGAAACTACTAATAAAATAAACAAATATTTGAAAAAAAAGAAAAAAGTAGACTGATTTCATTTGAATGTCTTTTAATAGACAAATACAGTAGGGAAAGAATAAATATTGGTCAAATAGATAAAACTTGCATAGAAACTCAAAGATTCTGAGAAGTATATATGCATGTGTATATATCTGCAGTTATTCACCATCTAAAAATATCGTCACTTGGGTAAAGGTCAGTACTGACTGTAAGTTTCCACCATTACTATGTAATTCTCTATGCTTCAGCACTTTTGTACAATTCATTTTCGGCAGCTCTGCACATGACATTTGCCTTAATACTCTTTAGTATGTGTGGAAAGGAATGATCAAGTGGCTGTGCATTGCTTTATCTTTCAGGGTATATCCACATAAGAGGACATAATCAAAGTAGGTTGAGTACTGACACAGTCCAGTACATCCGTATTGCAGAGATCCAATAAAAATTGCTGCTAGGCACCCCTTCTGTCAGAAGAGAACGTTAATCTCTTCTCAGGACCAGGAAACAGAAGAATCTAGTCTGAGATCAGAGTCACAATTCAGTGTATAATTTTTGTTAAATCACTGAAATCTGCTGTTTTCTGATGTTTTTACTAGTGAAATATAGATATCAACAATTTTTGGTTATCTACATAAGTAATAAATTCCTCTGGGTAGTAATTTTATCTATAATTAACATCTTATAATGTACAGATAAATATTAGTTGTTTCTTTGGTAGAAAATAAAAGACAGGGAGTCCCAAAAGAAAAACACTTTGGTCTGCACTCTAGAATTTCTTTGTTGGATATTTAATCCAAATTTTACTTAGTTTAATTAAAGCCTGCTTAAAGGATGAATTATTCACTTCTGATCTTCTCTCCTGCCTGTTGCTTACCTTTCAACTTCCCTTCACCAGTATTGCTATTAAGGACACAGTACAACAAGTGTCCTGCAAATGCTTCTATCTCGTTGCTTACTTCCAGGAGTTGGAAAAAGAAGATGAACTGACAAAGTCGTAAATGTAAAATACATAGTCCCAGCCGGCTTCCTCTCAACAGGCTACAGCTAGAATATAAATACAGAGAGAGATGTCTGAGTACGTTGCATTGATCAGATTTTTATGTGGCAAAGCTGTGCTTGAAGCAAGAAAGAAAAAATGGTGGGCCATAGTTTATTCAGATTTTTTGGTAGACATACAGCTACTCTGCAGAATTTTGATCTGAATTCTAAATTAATTTTCATATACTAGCATAAATACGTGCAATGCTGTTATTTCAGCTGCTCCATGTGGAGGTACAACGTTTGGGATAGAGACTATTTTAGAAATCTCACAGCAATTACAAGTATCAGAATCTGTGTAGACTACACCATTCTTTTAATTATGCTCAATATTAATTTCCCCTTAGTGTTATTAATATAATGTATTTTATTTCAGAGATTTCCACAACCTGAAGTGCCTCTGTTCAACCAAATACCAGCATGCCTGAACTGAACATTTAGAAGTATAACTGGTCTGATTGCCAACAGTAGAAAAAGGCATATTCTTTCTGCCAAGGTCTGGTCAGGAAAGAATTTGTACTCTGTTGGAAATAAGAAATGCAAGAGAAATCTTAAGTCACTTAAGAGAGACAATGACAATTATCCTTCAAGATCAAGAGCAAATTAGTAAGTTCTTCTTTAATTCTACAAGACAGGAGCACTGGTGACAACATCTTTAGAGCAGAGCTTACAAAGTCAGGAAATGCAGTACAGTTTTCGTTTGGTCAATAACTTCAAAGTTTCAATCAGTAAATTTGCTCCATGTAGCAATGTCCTTATACAGAGAAGGGAAGTTTTTTACTTCCTGAGGGAAGTAATATTACTTCAGTGTAATGGGACTGTAAGCTCCTTGAGTTTGACTTCAAAGTCAAAAGACTAGGTTCTCAGTTACTATAAATCAACATAGATATTTTGACTTTAAGGTGATACCAATTAATGTGTATTTTTGCAAGACTCCCTTACCTCCTTGCTCAATACTGACTTTAATAATCGTTTATTTAAACTCTACTGGTTTAAGTTACCTAGTCAAATCATGAACGGGAAGGCAGCTCTTCCCCACTCCTGTTCTAGTCCTGGTGAAGTTCTTGAGGCACAAATTAATTTTATTGTAAGCTTGTTTTCTTGCAGGAACTGGCACTCACAAATGCTTACTAGGATTGCACTGTTATACTGCAGTTATATAATTCCAATCTTACTTGGGCTATTCTGTAGCTGGCTCTGGCTTGCTGTATTACATTGTCTTAACAGGGTAAGCATTCTTAACCTGTCTAATGTTTTTCTCTTTTCATGCTGAAGGAATTGGCATACCATGATATTCCTCAAAACTCAAACTTTCTCACAGCAAGCAATTTATCTGAATATATATTTGAAGTCCTTCTTAAGATTGAAATCAACATAATGAGAAGAAACGTGTAGGAGTTTAATAAAGATTCATTAAACAAGAACTTTTGACTACCTCATGCTCTTTCATTTCACTTCTTTCAGTGTCCCAGAGTAGCTCAGCTTCATGACAGCACACAGAGAACTTACTAGGCCAAAGAAAAAGAAGCGTGAAAATTACTGACAAATGCCTAGAACAAAAATAACTCAGGATTTCAACATTTTTCTTTGTAGTCAATGTAAACAGGGTGTAAAAGAATTCTTGTGTGTATTTTTGAAGAGATCTGAACTATTTCAACATTGCAATGAACACATTCCACCCTGGGGGACACCCAAGTACGTAACATCTAAATTTTCATCTTGAAAAAGAAGGAATATATTAAACTTTTAACAAGAGATCAAACAGAAAAACAAACAAACCCTCACAATATTGTACTTGAAGATTTCTATTTATTTATAATATACATACTGTCAAAGAATTATGACATCAAGTTCAGATTTTTCATATAGAAGCTGTATACACCTAATTTTTTAGAATGCCAATAGTACCAGGAAAAATACACTCAATGTTTTAGATGCCACATATTTTAAGACAAAGGATACATGTACCAAATGTACAGTAGAATTTCTATTTATGAAATTATTATTAACAAAATCTGTATTTTCACACATATTTTTATGATATGTCTCTTTCCAAAGAGAATTAATTTATGGCATAAGTTTTACTGATATAAATTCAAGAATAATTGGATGAAATGAGTTTGGGTTCTAAGCAATGTTATTTCAGAGTTCTATGTACATAATCATGACTAAAATCTGCTATGATTATAACGTTTTATTCACTAGTTTAATTGATTTGGAGGATGTGTGCCTAGTAAGAACATTTCATATCATCTTAGCATTACAAATTTATTACAAAACTGCTATAGATAACTTCTGACTCAGATTTTGCAGCTGATAATAAGAAAGCTTAATTCAAAGCAAAGTAAGAAGCTGTGAAAACCTATTATGGCTGTTGATCCTAAGCACATTTCTCTCTCTTAGTTAGTAATTATATACTCAAAAGTTGTTTAGCATCTATAAAATACTTGATTCTACATTTCTACATACACAACACTAAATTACATGAGGGCAAAAATGCCAGGACGCCTTCATAGTTCAATAAGAAACTCCAGGACTTACTTCAGTGCAAAAAGAAAGTCTACAGGGAGTGGAAGCAGGAACAGGTTACCTGGGAGGACTACAAACAAGTTTTCCAAGCAGTCAGAGATCAGGTTAAGAAGGCTAAAACCCAGATATAATTAAATCTAGCCAGGGACATAAAGGGGAATGAGAAGAAATTCTACAGGTATATCAGTAATATAAGAAAGGCCAAGGAAGACATGGACCCTCTCCAGAATGAAACAGGACGCCTAGTCATGAGGGATAAGGAGAAAGCTGAGGTGTTTAATGACTTTTTTGCCTTCACCAGCAAGAACTCTACTTGCACCTCCAAGTTGCAGAAAGCAAAGGTAAGAACTAGGAAAAGGAAGAACTGCCTGCAATAAGTGAAGATCAAGTTCGAGACCATCTAAAGAAAGTGCACAAGTCCATGAGAGCCAATGAGATCCATCCACGGCTTCTGAGAGAACTGACGGATCAAGTTGCCAAGCTGTTATCCATCATATTTGAAAGGTCATGGCAGTCTGACAAAGTTCCCACTGGCAGGAAAAGGGGAAATGTAATCTCAATTTTAAAGAAGGGGAAAAAAAAGAAAATCCAGGGAACTACAGACCATAATCATAGAGCAGATTCTCAGGAAGGCACTACTAAGGCACATGAAAAATTAAGATGAGGTGATTGGTGGTAACCAGCATGGCTTCACCAAAGGCAAGTCATGTCTGACAACCTTGTTGACCTATTATGTTGGAATTACAGCATGAGTGGATAAAGGCAGAGCAACTAATGACATCTACCTGGACTTGTGCAAAGTGTTTGACACTGTTTCACACGATACTCTGGTCACCAAATTGGATAAAAATGGATTTGATGGATGGATCACTTGCTGGATAAGGAATTGTCTGGATGGTCACACTCAGAGAGTTGCAGTCGATGGCTCAAGGTCCAAGTGGAGACTCGTGATGAGTGGTGTTTCTCAGGAATTGGTGCTGGGACCAGTGCTATTTAACATCTTTGTAGGCAACATGGACAGTGGGATCAAGCACACCCTCAGCAAGTTTGCAGATGACACCAAGCTGAGTGATGTAGTTGACACGTTAGAAGGAAGGGATGCTATCCAGAGAAACCTGGACAGACTTGAGAGGTACCCAAGCCAACCTCATGAAGTTCAGCAAGGTTAAATGCAAGGTCCTACATGTGGGTAGGGGAAATCTCAAGCACAAGTAGAAGCTGGGCAGAGAATGTATTGAGAGCAGCCCTATAGAGAAAGATTTGTGCATGTCAATTGAAAGACTCAACATGAATCAGCAATGTACTTGCAGCCCAGAGGGTCAACCATATCCTGGGTTGCATTAAGAAAAGTGTGACCAGCACATCAAGTGCTGTCACTCTACTCTGCTCTTATGAGACTCCACCTGGAGTAGAGTGTCCAGTTCTGGGGCCTTCCAGTACCTGAAGGGGGCCTACAGGAAAGCTTGAGAGGGACTTTTTATAAAGGCATGTAGCAACGAAACAAGGGGAAATGGATTTAAACTGAAAGAGGGTAGATTTAGACTAGATAATAGGGAGAAATTCTTTACTGTGAACAGGTTGCCCAGTGAGTTAGTGAATGGCTGCACAGTGACTGCACACTCAAGGCCAGGCTGGACAGGGCCTTGGGCAATCTGGTCTAGAGGGAGGTGTCCCTGCTTATAGCAGGGGAGTTGGAACTAGATATTAAACATCCTTTCCAACCCCAAACATTCTATGATTCTACAGTTCCTACCCCACAAAATGGAGACTGAGAGGAAGCAATCATTTCAGGTAAATTTTCCTTTTTTTGTGATAGTGTATTAACTTATGAACAAACCAAGTTTGTAACTGAGATGTAAACATGCAGTAAACAGATGGCAAAAGCGAACACGTGGCAACATTCACAAAAAGGGGCTGCAAAAGGCAATAAATAGAGAGACAGCACTGTTCTAGGTGCAAACACTTTGAAGTGAATGGTGATGGACTATGTTCAAGGTGTGAGCCAGGAAAATGCTGAACAAAAAAATTAAAAGCAAAAGAATGTATTAACTTCCACCGGTGAGGACTTAACTAGAGGAAGTAATTCTAGAACTACTTACTGAAAGAAGAAGGTAAAATGAATAGCAACATGCCTTTTAGATAATCTGAAAGGACATATTTTGATGTATATACTTTATGCATAAATCTTCTCCCATACACAACACATATCATATGCAGCTTTAAAACTAATTTCAAGGTTAGGTGAGAGACAAAATAAGCATCTTTGTTGCCCTGGCCTGAAGGTAAATGGTCAAACGGCATGAGGAGATGAGTCAATATTGTCATCTTACAGCAAAAGAGAAAAGTGTGTCCAAATAACAGATTATTTGTTCTGTTATCTTCAAAGAAATTGCTTGTTTAGAACAGCAGAAATGTGAAAGGAAAAGCCTGCTTTTCACTTAATGCCAAATATTCAAAAAGATGTGCAAAAAAAAAAAAAAAGTAAATCCAACAAAAAGCTCTGTCTATTCTATTGCAGGTCTCACATTGCTGGGAAAGTAGTATTCTGATGCTATCATGAAATGAGAACAGCAGGTGTGTAGCTACGATCATATCTTATTCGTAGCAAAAAAAGAGCGATGAAAGATGGGAGCTGAAGAGCACAAAAAGCAGGGATGAGGAAGAGGAGGACTCAAACTGTAGTGAGTAAATAGGATATGAAAAAAGAGGGAGTAAAAAGCTAGGTAATAAGAAGTAGGAAGGGGGAAAAAAGAAACATAAACCAGAAACATAAACCAGAAAGGCAGAGAATTCAATTCCTGCTGTAGAAAAACTCTTCTTTTGAAATCATTGTTTATTAAACTGATCAGGAAACCATCTCTCCTTTTAAAAATAATCGAATTACTGCATTAGTATTTACACATGCATGCATGAAGCAAATGCACAACTTTGACAGTTGCAGTCCTTGTGTTGCTACCTCTGTCTTTTAGGCAGACAGGATCTGTGGTTTTTTGCATCTAGCCACATAATAAAAAAGCAGGAACTTAGTGGCATTTCAACACTGTCTTCACCGGAATGTAGAGAAAACACTTAGCAGCTCCTAAAGAGAGCTTTACTTCTTAGTACAACTATACAGGACATAGCATTGCCTTTCTGTGTGTGAAGGCATTCATATGCTCTGCAACCCTGAGAAACCAAAGATCTTCCAGAATACATTTAAGACCTCCCAAGAATTTCCAGAAAAATTATCATTTACCCGAAACATTAACTTCATTCCTTAAATGCAACCCTTAATTCCCCAGCATATGTTTACATTATTCTGCTGAGTTGCTGCTTCTTTTCTGTTGTAACTTTCTGCGGTAGGCAGTGATACTGACAGCTTGGTCCTATGTGGCCTGGGTTTTTACTCATCACAAAAGAGAAAATTTTCCTTTTTGCCCCAAGCACAGCCAGAGTTTTTACCCTTCAAGAGTTCTTCACATGTGAAATAGAATAATCTTTAGTGCAGGCAAACAGGGCCCTGGAATTTGAGAAACCCCAGTGGTAATTTAATGCTCATAGTAAGTCTAAAGAATTTGGTTGCCCTCTGATATTTCCATTCCAGTTGGACTGAAAGTATCTGGCTGAGTGTCTACACTTTGCAGGGATATAATTATTTAAGATGGTTAAATTGATTGATTCATTCCACCTCACGCATATGTACCAATCTTTGTGAAAATCCAGTGAGGAGAGCTTTTGCAAGTATGAACATACGGCAGGTACCTTATAGTTCACTTGCAGATTACACCATTAGCATTAGCACCAGTATAAATTACACATTAGTTTTACAGGCATTTCAGGGTGTCAGCATGCTGATCCAAGCTGGAGGGGCTGTTACCTGTACAATTATTACACATCAACTCTGTTGACATGTGGAATTAGGAGCTTCCTAAGCCCTGTTAGGCTTTTTTTTTAACAATTTCTTCAGAAAAGTCAGTTTCAGAATGCATGACTCTCCATAGCTGAAACCAAAACCATCTGGAATCCCAAATGCAAGGATACTGCTCACGATGATCTTTGTGAGTATTCTCCTTCTCCTTACTTCTGGGTTTCTAACTCCCCTAAGAGAACAGCAGTTTTGTGTGGTAAGGATATTTTCTAACTGGTGAATGAGAATGGGAATGATAAATGAGAAAGTATGTATTTCTAAAGAGCTTGATGCTTTCTAAAAACATGATGTTCTTTCCCTCCTGAAGGAAATGAAGGTTATTCTTCATCCTGAAGGTTCTACTAACTGCATACACATACTTTATTTTCACTGCTCTTTTGCCTTATTCCCTTAGTTCCTCACCTCCAAACTCCATAAACAAAAATGCCTTTCTTTATGTAGTCCTTTCCTACAGATAGCCAAGAAGCCAACAGAGAAACTGACAGTCTGCTACTGTTAATGGGGGCAATATGGGTCACTGCAGGCACATGACGTTCAAGAATAGAAGTTTCATAGTTATATACAAATTCACTGTATTCTAGAGCCATGGAACATCGAAAATATCTTTTGTATCACTTTATTCCCCACTCAATTTTTCTCTTTTTTCCATAACCCTTTCACTCACTTCAGAACAATTTGGAGAATCACTACCATTAGCATAGCTGAGCATCTAAGTGAATTACTTTTTGTAGGTGAGAGCATGGCTCCTCTTTACAAGAGAGAAACCAAAAGTGATTTTGTTTTTCATAGCAAAACAGAGACCACAAGATTCTTCAACGTCTTTTTCTAAGATAATTCTATGAGCGATTTAAAGAATTCTTACTTTTGCTGAAGTGATTCTGTTATCTATAATATAAAGTAAGCCTAAAGCAATACATTCCTTGCACTTAATGAAAACATGAACAGAACAAGCCTGGAGAGAAACATATTTGCCTCTGGCTTCGAATGCAAGACTTTGTATCTGCCAAGCTCACCTCCACAGACTTTAATGGCAAAATAAAATTAGAGCTTTGATGTAAATGCTTTGAATTACTCATATCTAAAGTAAGCTTTCAGACACATGTGACTACATGCCACCCTCTCCTAAAAAAAATAAAACATACATATATGTTTCTGAGCACTCATACTCTATGATTTTGGTAAACAAAAGCTTGTCTTATGGATTTGCTTAAAAATCACTGCATATAGATGTTGTGTTGCTCACAGCTAATAGGATGCTTGCCATCACTGGGGAAATTAACTGCAGCAGTGAGAAACAGAACCTTCTAGCTGAAAATGCATTGTTAAATGCCAAGTCATGAGAGCACGAGAAAGAACTTGGTTACTGTGAAGGTGACAGAGCACTGGAACAAGCTGATAGAGAGGTTGTGGAAACTCCTTCTCTGGAAATATTCAAGATCCACCTGGATGCTTTCCTGTGTAATCTACTGTAGGGAATCTGCTTTAGCAGGAGGTGAGACTCAGTGTTCTCCAGAGGTCCCTTCCAGCCCATGATTCTGTGATTCGATGTTACTCATCAATAGCATAGCAAAAGGCATGCATGTCAAATACTAAAATTGTATTCAATGATTAGGTCAAACAAATGAGACTGGAAGTCAAACGTGCTATTACAGAACTGGTGTTCAAATGATTTCAAAAAATGATACAGATGTTCACAGAATGGCAGATAATACCTTTGAGCAGTATCATTGCTACTGCTTACAAAATATTACTTTAGTTGCAAAAGATTGCTACTACATTCAACTTTGTGTTGTGAATGTAGCAAAATTTCTATATGGAGCTATGGTATAATTAGTTAAGCATGTCTGAATGTTATTGCTATACTTTATAAATCTCTTTTACAGAATATTATCAAAGTAAGATCAGTAACATTAATTCCATCATGGACTAATATATTAATTACATAATAAAATATTTATAAAAATTGTTGTATCTACTTCAGAGGAAACACGTAACAGCTATTTCTCAGTGTTAAAAATATGATGGTACTTCAGAGCTGTAATGCTTGGTGATCTGGATAATTTCCAGAGCAGTAAAATCTACAATTTCTCTTGTGATCTGTTGTTTTGATAATCCAAGAAAGGAAAAAAAATGAAAAACAAAACAAGAAAGCACTTATCAGTTATTGTACCTTGAGTCCTTGAAGCATCCCTGTAGCGGAAATGCTACGGCCTGAAACATTGACTGAACACCTGGTGGGAAGGCAGGGCCAACCCAGGGGAGCTGAGGTGCATGGAGCCAGGATCCACTCCTTCCCAGGCCTCATTTAAGGGCTGGCAGTGGAGGCAAGGTTATCTTGCTGGAGGTCCCTGCCTTCCTGAGGCCTTCTGAAGGGAAGCAGATTCTTTCCTTTATTTCTATGCCCACAGCTGTTGCATTTGGGCAAGTCCTCATTTGTTGTAGCCTAGGACCTTGCTACTCTCCTGTCATTACTGTGCTTTTCATTGCGTTACAATCTCCTAAGTTGTTTTGGAGCGATGCACATTTTCTCCCGGGTTATTCATTTATTCCTCTACTGTTAGGACTGGTTATAATCAGTTGGAAGGCTATTACAGTTTTCTTGTACCATTAAAACCTGGTAAAATAGGTCCAAGTAGGGGGTTACTGTTCAACCCTGTGAATTACACTGATGAAGCAGAAGAGAGGAAAAAGAGAAGTGATAAAAGATTTTATTCTAAATATAAGGCCTTATATTTGTTCTTCTAAATTTTTAGCCTACACATACTTGGAAAAAAATGTTAATTTTCTGACAGAGATCAATGAAAATTTTTCCATACAAAATATGGATGGCCAAAGAAAAAGAGCATGACAACTCAACTATTGGATGAGGGATTTGCAAGGGTTTTTATGGAGAATTAAGTTGACATCTTAAGAGGAAGCTAAACCTTTCTGGTGTTCTGCACTTCCTGCACTATACCAATCACATTGCTGAGTACAGCTCCTTCAGAAGTAAAACATTAAGGAGCTTTGAGAAGACCACCAAGTGTCTTTTAACTCCAGGATCTCCCAGTGTAGTATAGAAACAGATGAAAAAAATGTGGCTGATGCTTCAGTTTTCTTCTGAGAAGAGCGATTGTAGTAGAAGAAAGAAGTATTCAACTTTAGAGTAATGAACTAATGCAATGTGGAAGTGTACCAAAAACAAACAAATTAATAATATCAGAGAAGTTAATGATATCTTATTATGCAATCTGTGTGATATAATCAGCACCAGTTTGTGTGATATGAATACAAATTAAAAATATTCCTGCACATTTCTGTTTCTACGTATTGGTATCAAAAGAGGGGCCACTGGTAGTGAAGAGATGCTGTAGAACTTCACTGCAAGCCATGTATTCAAACAGTAGCATACTAATATATTAGCATTAATCATCACAGATATATTGCTGCACTGTACTTTGTAATTAATCAGATTTTGATCAGTATATCTTCTCAAATACCTACCTCTTCCTCCATTTTTTTTTTTTTTCCTATGTATTTCTTTCTTTTTTTATTAATCCAAAGAATGGGCATGCATTGCCCTGGAACACTTCTGGAAGAAATATATTGATAATGTATTGATGACAATACTGAACAATTAAACAAATGGTTTAATGAATTCAAGGTATTAGAAACAGTTTTTTCTAGAGATTAACTGAATACCTTTCCCAGATTGGTTCCTTCTAACCACCAAACAGATCTTTGACTGGAAGAATGCTTTGGTCCCTCAGTAGTCACTGTGCAATGATCTACAGTAACTCAGTAACTTCTGTCTTGCTTTACATCTGAAAACACAGATGGAATGGAGATGTTTCTACCAGTGTAGCCCATGCTTTAGATTTTTTTAAAAATTATAACCTTGAGATTGCAAAAGGCAATATATTTGCATACTAAAATTAGTACAAAGTTGAATGGAATGTTGCACTGCAATATTATAAAAAAGGGATTATTCTTGAGAACCATAACAACTGAATCAGTACAGTACAGAGAATGCAAAAATTAGCAGTGACTAAATATTGATAAACTCAGTACTTGTGTACAGAAATGGACATAGAGAAATATTTTTTGTGGCACACTTCCAACAGAAAAAAGGAAAATCTTTTAAATAGAACTTGCTATATCTTTCCAAATTAATTCTGAGACTTAAAAGTGCATGGAAGTGCTGATTCTGTCTCAGTTAAAATATAAGTATCCAAGTGAACAATAAATGCCACTCTTTTGAATTATGATGACTAAGAAGGTGTTTTCAGTCTTTCATCCTGGAATGAAGCTTGTGCTTTCTGTCACTAAAGCCAATGCTAAAAGCGAGAAGATGGGATATCGAATGGAAGAAGACATTGTGTCTCTAAGGATCAAGATCTTGGGCTGACATATGTACTATTTTCATTTTAAATGAATAAAAAAGTATGTGCAGAATATTCATATACTTTAATGGAAATTCCCATTGAAGTTAATATGTAATATGTAAATATGTAATAATACATAATTCTTTAGCTGAAGGTAAGAATATATGTATATATTTATTCATAATGCTAAATGAAAATAGGACTAACAATAAACATCTTTTACAATGATGAAGATAGACTTCATAATGCCGCCATCCTATTCTAGAACTTTTATTTTCTGCCTACTGATATATGCTGAAGAAATACCACAAGGTTAAAAAATGACTTTCAATTATAGGGAAAAAATACATAGAGCAAATTGTGTTTTTTAAAGATGTAGCAAACCAAGGTCAAAAGGTCAAAAGGGGTCAGTAATCCTGCATCATTAGTCTTTGCAGTAAAACACTGGCAAGGGCCCCTTTTTCTCTCTCCCTGTTTTGGGAAGTTTTTGATTTCAGTGTAGCTCATGAAACAGCTCAAATTGAAGATCCCATAGGGAACGCAATTCTCTCTCTCTTTACTTTATCAAACCCTTCATCTAAAAATGATAAAATAAGGATCATTCAGAAGACCTCCATACTTCACTCCAAGGGAATAAACCTGCCCTTGGAAAAGCAGACATTAAACCCATAAAATGTAATAATTTATTGTTTGAATACTTCCTCAGTATGGTGGAGATACAGCTACATATCTGTTTGGTTAGATAGTCCTCTGTGTTGATCCTCCTATTTATGGCAATTGATAAACCTCTTCATCCTAGATACATAGAAATTCAAAGTTTTTGAAGAAATGTCTTGGTTTATATTAAACGGCATTTTCAGGTGAAAAAATATTGGAAAACATGTTTTTTTTTTTTATGAAAAATGCATTCTCCTGCCAGTGGCTTGCTGAGGTACAGGAAAAAGAAAATGAAAAATCAGAGGTAGATTTGGAGGCATTGTATGAGGCTCTTTTCACAGTGCTACTTTACCTTTGTGAGTTGGATGTTTGCATACAGATGGAGAAACTGAATAGGAGCTGAGCCAAGCATTAGGCTTTGTTGCTCTTTTAAATAATGAGGCTTTCCATCTAATTTGTTGTATTACAAAGATCCAAAACCTAAAGCTTGCTGTAGTTGAAATACAGTCTCTGTTTACAAACATTCCTATACTCATTAGAGTGGACACAGCTGTGAAAGGATGTGATGTTAAGGATCTGTTACTTTACTAAAACAATGAAGAATTATATTTTCTTTCTGAAAGCAGAAATAACTTACCTTGCTAACACCTACCATGGCCAGTGTCCACGCTATTGAGAGGGACAAAGCATCGAAGCTCCTGAGCTTTAATGAGCTTTGGATTTCAGGTTTCTTCCAAGTACTTACACATATACACTTTTCTCTTACATGAGCAATGTCATTTATTCACCTGCTCTGAACTTTCTCTTCTCACTTTTTTTTTGGGGGGGGGCTCTTCTTCAAGTAACTTTCCTTATGAAAGAAGGTTTATATTTCTAACTAGTGTCCTACATCATAGATGTTCTTGCTTCTAGTGGGCAGGTTCAGAACCAGAAACCCACTAACTGGGAAACATGATCTCCAGATTACCTTGATCCTGAGCAGAGGCAACTTCAGACATTGGATGCTACTGTTCAAGGGCCGTAATGCTTTGATACAGGGAGAAATTCAGTATGCAATCGTGATTGGATAGTAGTAACCTGTTCATTTTAGTGTACAGAATGCTGAATGCTGTAGCTTTGAGATTATGTAGCACTGAAATTTTGCAACTTGATATTCAAGCCAGGATAACACAAATGTTGTTGTGGCTTAATATGTAGCTGCTGATGGAAGTGCAACTTTCTTATCAAGGTCGGTCAGAATTAAAAGTCATGTCCTGAATGCTTAGCAGCTACACCATGTTTACATTCCAGATGTACATTATAGCATTAAGAACCAATCTAATAGTTTAAAACCATTTGTCACCCAAAGTACAGTATGATAACTGAGAAGAGGCAAATCTTTCAAAACATTCCTACTTTCCTAGTTCTCATGTTGAGCTTTGATCAGCAGATTTCATTAATTCTTTACAAAAAAAAAAAGTGTCTGTTTTTTTCCCTTATATTTACCTAGAAGGGAAGTGACATTTTCTTAATTAATGGGTACAAATAAAGGAGTAAAAAGATCTTCTAAGTTCTTATTCAGTGAAAAACCCTTTGTGTGTGCTTGCTCAGAACTATTCATAAATGTTAGAATTATGATCATGTATATAGTCTCTTAAGTAAAATGAAGATGCTGATGAATGATAGAAGGGTAGACAGTCTAGCCATAAAAACATAAACTGGATGTCAGAGTGAATACATTTATAGTTTATACGTCAATAATATGTTTTTTTTTCAAGTTCATTATCTCTTACTGATTTTGAAGACTACCCATATTTTTCTCATAGGTTAGCATTCTTGTCATTTGTTGATTTGACTGCTTTTTGGATAAGGGCCTGCAGTCACTCCTTTATTGAAATGGTTCTGTGTTTACTCTTCATTCTGACACCTTCAAGGAAATTTTGTCTAATGACAGTATTTTGGCCATCATTGTAATTTATTACTTAAAACATGAAATTTATGTAGTTAAAAGTATTTTTAAGTGTCAGTATTTACCATATTACAGGCAATACACTGTGGCAATATGCCCTAAAATTCATTGATAAATACTTTTATGTCTAAATGCTAACACATACACAATTCATCCACCCTGGCACATCTAAAACAGTAATTACCTAATACCATTCACACAGTGTGGGGTTAATTGAAAGAGGTCTTGACCTTTGTGACCTGTCAGTTTTGCCTAGTCAGCTTGACCCAGGTCAGAGATTCTGCCTGATAGCTTTTGCTTATCATAAAAGCTTCTTGTACCTAGAAACAGTGCTTATATATTTCTCTGCATCTATAGTTTTGTGTATGTATCTATATCATAAGTGTGTGCATGTGTATGCACAATAGTAACTAAATAATAAAAGCATTTTTCTTTTAATTTTCTTTCTCAAGTAAAACAGGCATTATGTGAATTGCAAAGTGAAGATGGTATTTCTTTTCAGTTTGTATCTTAGTCATGATCCCAAAGCTAACTTCCTAGGTGAGACAAAGGAAATTTATTGTTGCTTATGTTATCATAAATGATTTTGGAAAGAGATTTTGACAGATACATAAGGTTTTCAAGTAGTAATATATACTAAAATAAATCGTCTTTAATGTAAAAATATGATTAGTCACTGCTCTTAGTAACAGATGCACCTAACTTAAGAGACCACAATAGCTGAGATACTGATTGAATTTTATACCATGTTAAAACTGGAGGGAAATAGTATTTCATGACATCTCCAAATCATACTTTAGTTCAAATGTGCCTTTAATTCATGACCACAGAAATCACTATCTCTGCTTGTCAGTTTCAGAGCTCAAAGCCACAGGAGGTACAACTCCTGTACAGGAGTGTTCAACTACCTGAAGGTAGTGTGCAGAGCCAGGATCTTTTCAGTGGTGCCCAGTGACAGCATAAGAAGCAATGAACACAAACTGGAACACAGTAGGTTCCCTCTGAACATCAAGAAACATTTATTGTGCAGGTAACCAAACATTGGCACATGATGCCCAGAGATATTGTGAAGTCTCCCTCCTTGGAGATATTAAAATCTGCCTGGACATGGTCCTGGGAATAACTCTCCGGGTGACCATTCCTGAGCAGGGTGGTTTTAGTAGATGAGTACCAGAGATCTCTAGTTAGTAATACCACATTTTCAACAGAGAAGATGAATTTGATAGTAGATTACTCTGATTTCAAAAAGAAAGAACAGGTCCAGCAAATTGATGTGGCAAGGAACCCATTTGTTGTACTTAATCCACAGTTCTTTATGCATCACATGCACCATAATCTTATTTGCTTCAACATTTCTCAGACACACTAATCTTTTCATCTGGTGAGATCAAATCTGAACCTCTATTGATTTTACGTTAAGGAAATCCACAGATCCCTAGACAATAACTTCTGTACCCTGCCCATGGTAGGTCAGTTGTGTTTTCTGTCTATTGAATCAGTATAAAACTAAATTTTTCTGGTTAGTTCACCTACAAAATCTGGTTCAGACATGCTGATTTACATCCATTTTGACCTCTTAGCCTCTGTGAAGTTTTTCTGAATGTGCATCAAACTAAATCAAAGAACTAAAAAGGACAGCTTTTCTCCCATCTAAGTGCTAAAGGAAGGCTCTGCTGCCAATCCTGTTGCTGGAGAATACATTCTCATACATACTTTGTGAATAGAAAAGAGAAGAAGGGACTTTTGTTGGTAATGCTAGTGTGTTGTGACTTTCCATCATCATCTGTGGAGACAAAGTATATTCCAGTTCCACCATGGGCTGAGATTCTAGTAAACTGAAAGGATTAAAGACCAAAGAACACTAGATAGTGCACACACAGGTAAATATAAACTATTTCCAAAGTATCAACAAACTCTTTCAAATCATCTACAATTGATACAGCCTTCACTGTTCTTTTTTCTTTGCTTATAACAATGCCCACTGATTCATTCTATTAACTGGGAAATAAAAGCTTTAGAAGGAGGTAGAATGAGAAGACAGTTTTCTAAAATGACTTATTAGAGAGTTTTAGGGAAAGAATCCTGCCAGTAACACTTATTTATGAAAAGAATTGTTAGGGAATTGATTCTATCGAGTTTCCTGAAATTGTGCAACATTTAATCCAATGAGTGGTCCCAGGAAAATAGACTGTGCTTCTGAGACATCCTGATTTTCTTTTCTAAGAGTTATTATTGGGCTGAGTAAACTTTATTTTATAATAACTGCACATGACATTGAACTTGTAGAAATGGGATCATATTTTGTTTGTGAAGTCTGCTTGGTATCTCCTGCTGCTCTGAGAATTTGCTGCAGAAAAATATTCCTCTTCCACTTTTCTCTACAGCTTCCACTTTTCTCTACAGATCTCTTTTCCTCACTTATATGCTTCATCTCCCTAGTATTTCTGAAGTATGATGCATTAGATACTAAAGTTATCTTAAATTGTCAACAGTGGAAGTAAAAGATCAGATAAATATCAGAATATGATGCTTACTGAGGTAGGTTTAAACTCCCTCCTTAGTCAATGAGATGCATATGTCTCAGTGTTTGAGTATTTTCTGAACGCGTAGTAACTATTATTTCTGGCACGTGTGTGGCTGATTGTTTCCAGAATGAACAAAACATAAAGCAGCATCGTTACGCCTGGTAGATGCAGGCCACACTCTCAACAGTGGGCTTGTTTTTATAAATTAGCTAAATAGTTTCCAGAGGATGATGTGCTGAACTGTTTGGGACACATTTCTTTTAAGGAAATGATGAAAGGCTTTGCAAGTAGTTCCAAATGGTTCATATTTGCTTTGTTTAATAGTCAAGCATATTAGTCACCTGGAATGTATCTATAAAAGATTGAGGCTGCTTCAGAATCGTTTACTTTTATTTAACTTTACTTTGATTCTTACCGCTATACTTATTCCTAATACAACTTTACCATATTAATGAAAAGTTAATATAAAATTATGAATAGAATAATTTTTGTTTATGTCTTAAACCTGTATAGAGTGCTGCTTTACTTGTATTTGCATTTTTGAAATACTGTGTTACTTAATGTCTGCTGATAAAACTGCTGACTTATTATTACAGAGAATACAGGATTCTTTCAGTAAAATGGCAAATCTCAGACTTAATCATAGCAAAAAGTAAAGTCATTGAAGCAATGTCGATTTCTGGGTGCAGTTAGGAGCTGCTAGAATAAACTAGCTCATGGAAGACATCTGATTACTCAAAAATATTTTCTACAGATTAATAAAAGAAATAGGAACTCATAGTGTGGTTTAGAAATATTACAAACTTAGCAAGGGTCCAAAGTTGTTCTAGGATAACATGTCAAATAATACTCATAAGTTCTGTTTTCATCTTTCATTGTGTACCCTGGAAATCATTTATTTGTAAGTTACTTTCAGAATAAAAGTCTCATGTCCCAAAGGAAATTGGTTTTCATTGTCCTCGCTGTATTATCTGATCAGATGATACTGAAACCTGTCATTATTTCTGATGATAGTCTCTACTGGAATCTGAAGAGTAAACTGAAGAAAGTTTTCCTTGAACAGCATGGATTAATTTGTGTTCGACCAGAGAAGATTTTTATAAAGGCATACTAATTTTATTTCTCACTAAATGCTCTTGAAAGAGAAAAAATAATATTTTTACTTTATCAGACAAGATTTTCTTTCTCCTACCCCATTTCCTCCAAGCAATATAGCTGATAGCATTATTTAAATAATAGTAAGTATTTCTGAAAGTGTTGCTAAAAGTGCCTTCCAAAACATTCCAGCTTGCATAGAAAGAGAGCCAGAGGTGTTATGGCAAAAATTTTGAATGGACCTCAGACTCTGAAGGCTTACACTTCTGACTTCTGCAACAAGTCAATCACCTTGTCTTAAACCTAGTTTACAAGCTTTTCTGCTTATGAAGTTTGTTTGATAAGTTTGTGCTAGCTGAGGCTCTAGAGATTAATCCAATGTGAGCCTGAAGTTCAGGGCAAAAGTGGAGCGACGCATAGCTATACTCAAGCAGAAGCAGATTTGTGAAAATCTTAGTTGATATGACTTTGTGCCTATACAAAGTAGTATGGCTTTTTTTTGGTAGAAGAAAGATAATCTGAAAATTCAGTTTCTCTTTTTAATCTGTTCAGCTGGAATGAGGCAATGATAAGAATTCTTTTTGCAGTGTTTAGTCCTTAGTTTCTGATGACACCGGTATTTTTATTATTCCTCAGGAAAGATTCTCATACTATTCTCCAGGTCTGCAGTGAATGTACTGCAATGAATCTCCTGTGAATTAATTCAGAAGCTACTATAAGCAAGCTTAATTCTATTTCATTATCTATTTCTTTATTTCTGCTTAGAGATCTGCTTGACATGCTAGCAGAAAAAACAAACAGAAATCAGAAGCAAAACCATGCTGATCTTTAGTGTAATTCACTTACATTTTCCTCACAGACAGCTTAATAAATATTAATGTCTATTGACCCGATAAAAAAAAAAAAAAAAAAACATGTGAAAAGAACTCACACCTTGTGCCCTGAGAGGCATGCTGATTGCCAAATATTTCTTACATATCTAACTTAAAAAGGGACTCAATTCAACATTCAGTTCTGGATGAATACAAGAGAAAGGCAAAAGTTTGTAAAATTCCAAGGGAAAAAAAACAAAAAACAACAAAACATAAGAGAACCAGGAGAAGGACTGAGATGTATCTCCAGAAATTGGGAGTCTTTTAAACTCCTTTCAAGAGTTAATTGCCAAATCTCTCAGAGCTGCATTTTGAAGCTGTTCTGAGTCTGTTTTGTTCTATTTTTTTTTTTCCAAAAGAAAAGGTCCAATTGTTTTCCAAGATCACAAATGAACTAGTTGTTATTGAAAGTTGTATTTTAAGGTAAAAAGCTCAGCGTAAAGCATATCTAGCATTTTGCTTTACCAGATGTAGATTCTTTTTGTTGCCCTTGCCACTAAATCAGCTTCATAAAATAAACCTTTTTGCAGACTGCTAATGCAGTAACTTTTCATTAAAATTTCCCTTTAAGAACTCTCAAATAATAATGCCAAAGATTGACTTAATCTCTGAACAGTGCCAGCAGCTTTCAGAGCAACTCAATGTGCTAATTGCTTCATACACTTTCCACAATATACTTCTTCAATTCTGAATGATTTTTACAGAAAACTGCTACCATTGGAGTCTGCAGCGACTATTTATCTCGGCTTGATGTAGTCTACCTTTGAAAGAACTGAAGAAATCACAAGCTGAGAAAAGTAAAATTGTTGAAATAAAGGCTGCAAAAGGTTTTTGTTTTGTCATGTCAGTAACAGTTTGTGAAAGTCTTTACCTGTAAATGTCCTCTTTTAATTGGCACATTTTCTAAAGAAGAAAAAAAATACCGTGGAATGGTTAAGGCTGGAAGGGACTCCTGGAGCTCATCTACCCTAAATTTGCTCAAGCAAGGGTACACAGCACAAGTTGCTGAGGACCATGTAGAAGCAGCATCTGAAGTTCTCCAAAGAAGAGACTCCAAAATGTCTCTAGGCACCCTGTTCAAGGGCTCCATCACCCACAGTGGAAAGTGTTTCTTGATGTTCAGAGGGACCCTCCTATTTCCCAGTTTGTGCCTATTATCTCTTGCCATTTCACTGATAACCACTTAAAAGAGCCTGGCTCTGTCTTTTTTGTACCCTCCATTCAGGTCTTTATAGATACTGATAAGATCCCCAAAAGCCTCTTCACCAGGCTGATTAGTTTCAATACCCTCAGCTTCTCCTCATAGGAGAGGCACTACATTGTCTTGATTACCCTGGTGGCCCAACGCTGGACTCATTCCAGTGAGTCCATGTGTGTTTTACTGGTAGGCCCAGAAGTAGATACAGCACTCCAGATATAGCCTTACCAATACCGAGTAGGGAAGAAGGATTACCTTTCTTGACCTGTTGGCCATGTCTTCTCTAATGCAACCAAGAGAACCACTATCCTTCTTAGTGGCAAGGGCATGTTGCTGCTTCATGTTCAATTGGATCTTTACCAGAACTCTTAAGTCCTTTCATCTGTAGGGCTTCTTTCCAGCTGGGTAATTCCCATCATGTACTGGTGCCTGGGGTTGATTCTCCTCAAGTGCAGGACTTTGCACTTCTTATTGAAGATCGTGAGATTCTTGTTAGCCCACCTGTCCAGCCTGTTAAGGTCTTTCTGGATGGCTGTGTAGCCCTCTGGCAAATCAGCCACTTTCCTTAGTTTCATGTCACTGGTGAATTTACTGAAGGCGCACTCTGCCCCATCAGTTAGGTTATTAATGAAGATGTTAAACAAGAGTGGATCCAGTATTGACCTCTGGGGTATTTTGCTCGTTAATGAACTACAACTAGATTCTGTACCATTGACAACTACTTTCTGGGGCTTGCTGTCCAACCAGTGTTCTATCTATCTTCCTGTCTACCCGTTCACTCTGCAGTGTAGTTGAAGGGGCAATCTGTCACAGAGATGATTACGTCTTACCTGCTATGCATCACGTAGCCAACACACTGATTCACAGAGAGGGAGGAGGCATGGCTGTTAAGACTGCTTTCTAAACTGAGATCATAGAATCATAGAATTATAGAATAATTTGGGTTGGAAGGGGCCTTTAAATTCACCTACTTCCAATTATCCTGCTATAGGCAGGGACACCTCCCACTAGTCTAGGTTGCTCAAAGCCCATCCAGCCTGGTCTTGAATGATTCCAGGGAAGGGACATCTACAACCTCTCTGGGCAACCCATTCCAATGTCTCACTACTCACAGTAAAGAATTTCTTCCTAATATCTAGTCTAAATCTATCCTCTTCCAGTTTAATACCATTTCCCCTTGTCCTGTTGCTGCATGTCCTTATAAAAAGTCCCTCCCCAGCTTTCCCATAGGCCCTTCTCAGATACTGAAAGGCCGTTACAAAGTTCCCCCAGAGCCTTCTCTTCTCCATCCTGAAAAGCCCCAGCTCTCTCAGCCTGTCCTTGTAAGGGAGGCGCCCCAGTCCTCTGATCATCTTCGTGGTCCTCCCCTGGACCTGCTCCAACAGCTCCATGTTTTTCTTGTGTTGAGGGCCCCAAAAGCAGATGCAGTACTCCAGGCACAGTCTCATGAGAGCAGAGTAGAAGGGAAGAATGACCTCCCTTGACCTGCTGGTCACAATTCTATTGATGCAACCCAGAATATGGTTGACCCTTCTGGGCTGCAAGCACACATTGTCAGCTCATGTTGAGTCTTTCATCAACCAATCAAACAGCTATCAAAGATCAATGAACCATCTTTTCTATTTCCTCTATTTAGCCTGTAAAATGGATTGAAAACCTGACATCCACTTTTAACATAAAAAGTCTGGATTGCACAGAATCACACAAAGTAGTTGATGATGGATTTCCTAGTCTCTTGAGAATTCTAGTCCAGATTCCCTGACCAAGTGATGTAAACAAGAGCGAGTTTCTCAGGGCAGTGTTGTCAAAATTTTAATATCTCCGAGGATGTATGTTCCACAGTCTCTCTGGGCAACATATCTCAGTGTTCAGTCATTCACAATAAAGAAGTGCTTCCTTATAGTCAAACATAATTTCATGAGTATCAGTTTGTACCTTTGCCTTGTCAGTAAACACTACTGGGAAGTGTCTGGCTTGCTCTTTATTCCTCCCATCATATATTTATTCTTATGGTTAAGATCCTTCCTGAGCTTCTCTGTCTAAGCAGAACAGTTTCAGCTCTTCCCACTTCTCCTTCTGTTGAAGTTGTTCTAGTGATTTGAGCACCTCTGCAGTCATTTGTTGCACTCACTCCATTATGACCATACCTCTCTTGTACTGGGGGGCTCAGCATCAGAATCAGCATTCCAGATGTGTCTCACCAGCATGGAGCAGAGAGAAAGAATCACCTTCACTGACTTGGTGATAGTGTTACTTAATGCAGGCTAAGATATCACTGGCATTCATAGCCATGAGAGCCCACTACTGACTAAAGGTCAGGTTGTTGTCCACCAGAACCCTTATGAGTCAAGTTGCTTTCCAGCTGGTCTGCCCTCAGACTGCACTGGTACATGGGATTACTCCTCACCACATGCAGGGCTTTGCCTTTCCCTTTAATGACAGTCATAGATTTTCTCTGTCCATTTCTCTGGCTTGTTGAGGTTCCTCTCAGCAGTACTGCAACCACATGGTGTATTAAGTACTCCTCACAGTTTTGTATTATCTACAAACTTGCTGAGGGTGCACTCTGTCCATCATCAAAATCATTAATGAAGATGTTGAACAGTATAGGAGCAAGTAATGATCCCTGGGTTACACCACTAATGACAAGATTTTTCAGTTGTAGACTACAGATGCCTCTCCCATTAAATATATATGAGGATTGTTCCAAAAATAGCACCTCTTATTTTATTATGTTGGCCCATGATATCAGAGGCAGGTGTCAGTGGTATGGCAGTAGATGTTGAACCTTTACACAAATACTCTGTTAAGTTTGGTTGCTGTGCAGCAGATGGTAGCAGAGGGGCAGTCTGACAAAATGATGAAAATGTGGATAAAGCAAAGGTGTGAAATTGAATTCCTCCATGCAGAAAAAATGGTGCCTGTTCATATTCATTGTTGCTTTTTGAATGTTTATGGAGACCAAACAATGGATGTCAGTAGAGTAAGGCGGTGGGTGGTGCATTTCACCTGTAGTGACAGAGATGTGAAAGACAAGTCATGTTCTGGATGACCATGCAGATTTTTTGAGAGTGGTATGAAGGCTCTAGTTTGTCTCTGGTGAAAATACATAACTAATGGTAGTGACTATGTTGAAAACTAATGTTTTGTAGCTGAGAATTTTCTCTATCAAATACTGTTATTGTGCTCTCTGCAGCGGTTGTAGTATCCATGGAAATTATCAGGAGGCATTACTTTCAAAGCAACCTAAGTGTGTGTATGAGTGTTTGTATGTGTGTGTTTACATCTTTTTTTGGTCAGATGTGAACATGTTTAAAGTTGTGCACTTCCGACGTACTGTTCTTTATTTATGTATTTTGGAATGAACACACTTCCTGTGGACAGTCTTAATTATTTACTCTTGTAGATGTCTCTGAGACTTGAGATTCATTTTAGAAAGAATAGTCTTTCTGTTGTTTTTCCTTGGGATTTTCCTTATATAAAATTTACATTGTATCTGGTTGGAAGGTAGGAAGGAGAGGCATTAGCAGAGAGACTTCCTGGAAACAAATTAGCTGGGAACCTGTAAGTTTGTCTTTTCTCAGACATTTCTGTCCCTTCATGATCACAACATTTCCATCAGAGTCCAGTAGTATCCTAATTAGGTTAGAATCATTCTTACAGTGGAACAATAGGAAGAAAACTTTAGGGACATTTAAATAAACCATATCTATTTGGTACTTTAAAAACTGAGCTGGAAAGCAAACTTTGTAAAAGGTTATATAATTAAATAAAATTCAATTTAATAGATTTTCCTCCTCCCATGACATCAAAGGTTTTTCAGTACTCAAAACAAATGTATCTCGTTTTCAAATTAAATTGAGTGGGATATTTTAAATACCTGCAAACACATCTCAGATCTAGTAGTGATATCACATTGTTTCTTTAGTCTCCTACATGTGTTCTCCCAACCCTACTCCTTAGATTAAATAGATTCTAAGAGATAGATTTAGAAGCTAAATTGGAAAGGAAATTCAGGGTACTTAGCATATCTCATGGTCTGGGACAGTTAAAAGAACGAGCAATATAAGTATATACTATAGAGCACGGTAGGATCGATCCTACTTTTTCAAAAAAATTAGTATCTGAGGAAATAAGGCCAGGCACTCAAGAGCAACACTGCAATTTACAATATGTAAATACTTCTTGGAACCCAGTTTCTGTGTAGCCAGGCTAACACAGGGCAAACTCTCCTCATTTAAATTCCGGGAATCTGAGAAGATTATCAGTCTTGCCATAGTAAAAGGCATGAACTGTGTCATGCATTTTTTTGCAATAAAAAGGAGCACAGAAAGTGTTGTGGCCAAACAGGGAAGATAAGCTTAGCAATAATCAGATAAGTGGTAACAGCTAATGACCCAATTAGAATGCACTAAATAACTAAGTAGATTTGTATTTGGGAAAGGCACAGAAGAAAATTGTTTTACAAGTTTTTCAGTAGAAGAAGAATTACACTGTGTTTGTAGAAAGGGCATGCTGGACCTTATTCTGGGTAGTTTTTATGTTTACTAATATTATTCCTTGATTTTAGTGTGACTCTAGATACTCAGCAAGTCAGAAATATAAACTTTAGTAGGACATGTACCACTCAGAATTTGGCATGACTGTCATACTTACTAGGCTTAGTACACTAACAAAAAGAGCTTGCAACTCACTAGATTCCCTCAGATCATAGCCAGCTACTGTGAGCAGATGGTGTTATAGAACTGAGCGGTGTAACTTCCACTTTGTTCATTAAATGCACATGTATAGATTCTGGTAGGTATCAAGAAGTGATCCACAAGTGTGTCAATGGTACATTGTGTGTTTCACAGCACAATGCTTTCCCAACAATCTATGCTTCTGAAACAATCAAAATGGGATAATTACATACTGCTTTTACTTCAGCAAAAATAAAAGTACAACGGCAGAAACACTGGAAAGATTATATCACAATAGTGTCCCCAGCAAACTTGAGAAACAATTCAGCACTGTGGGACTTCATCTAGATTCTGTGGAGAATTACAGTGTCAAGGACTGTGCAGTCTCTAAGACAAAATGGTATTTTCAGGGATTTCAAATCACTGTATAAGCAGGCATCAATATTACTAGAGGTGATCTAAGCTAGCATGAAATCAGCAACTTAGATAAACGTAAATTCTAATATCCATGTTGATTTGTCCCATGCTCTATTTATGTCTGTCTGTATTAACTTTTCCAGATTAGAAAAAACAGAGCAATGCTATAAAGTTTTATTTTAATCACCTATATTCAAACTAAAGAACCCCCAAAATGATGTTGTTCTCTCCCATAAATAAAACAAATTAACATTTTTCTCTCCATGCTCTTGCAGTGGAGTTTCTCTTCACTTGACATCTCGAAATAAAAGGAAGAATAAAGCCAATAAGCACGTGAAGCGTTAACATGCAACAGGCAAGCGGGCTGGTGTTTTTAACAGGGTACATCAGCAGTGGAGTTTGGTCATACCAAGTCTGTAGAAGGTCAACTTATTTTCCTGAGTACTTTTAATCTTGGCTTCCTTAAGAACCTTTGCAGAGCTGTTGTAATCACATGGCTCAGGCCAGTTCATTAAATCCTCAGCTTGTTGCTTGCAGATGTTTGAGGCAGGTGTTCTGTACAGACCAGGGAGTTTGCTTTTTTCTGCTGTGTGTTGCATTGAAGGTCAGAGGTTATACCTCAGTGGTAAGGTCTCAACTGCAAGGCAAGTCTCAGAGGTCTTTGTTAAGGGAGAAAAAGAATTCAGTCTCCTTAAAATTTATGTACTGCAAAAGATAACTGCACCTGCAGATTGCTGCTCTTATTGAAAACACATGATGGCTGTTGGAAGAAATATAAAATGCAACTCTGTAGTTCCTTTTGAGAATATGCAGAGACTCCAAATGATCTTCATTAGACCAGAGATACCCTAATGATTAATCCATCATTCAAGGTACACAGTTACGGTATGAAATGTGTGCTTTTTCAATACACTTAGGCATTCATGCAAATTCATGTGTATCTAAACATTTACTTTGGGCAGTGTTGCGTTCCTCTTCAAACAGTCACCCTGCATAATATAAGGTATGTCAGCAGGCAGGCATTCCCAATGACCCAGCTAGTTCATAATTGAAAAAGGTTAGTCCAGTCTTTCCTGACCACCTGTGTGTTGCCTTTTTAACTTTCCAAATGTTAAGAGCAAAGATAGATTCTTCTCGACGCAGGAAATCCTATGAGGTAGACCACCCTTATCAGAGAATCTTCTGTCATAAAAGACCACTATAGATTTACAGGATAAAAATCTACTTTGGTTATGCTAGAAACAACCTCAAATAAGCCTCAAATTTTTGTCAGTTTGTGTTTGTCACTCTGATATAAATGACATACATACAGAAAGGCATGGAAATGTCTTTGTGTTTCTTAATGTCTATTGACATATGTGGCTGTGTCACTTTAGCATTCAGTAATGACTGTTGAGGCAGTGATGCTAATAATTGCTGAAAGTTGCCAAAAGTTAAGACAAATGATAGAATAGAATCAAGGCTTTCATTACCACTTGTTCGTCAGAAAGAGCCGTTAATTTCTTACAGTTACTATGTAGGAACTGTGAACAATCAATCTTACATTTGTATGTTGTTCTGAGTGCTCACAAAAATTTTGTGTGAAATAATAATGGGGGTTACGGATGTGACAATAAATGTATTATGCCATTGTACTACATATGTCCTATACACACTAAACACAGTTCGGTAAATTGTGTGCAGTAAAAGATTAAAAATACAGCTGGGGGAAATCCAAATATTTTTTGATTTCTGAAAAATCTGTATTTATCAAGCATCTATCTGTAGTTCCCTAACATCCATAATTTTCATAGTTTGAAAAAGTGGGAATATAAATGTAAACGCTTTATGGGCTGGTTCGGCCTGGTTCTGTGACTAATGGGGCAGGGGACCCACAGACCCACGCCCTGGGAAAAGGGGAAGGGGAAGAAGGGAGAGGGTAGGGAGATGGGTCTAAAGACAAAACAGTGGCAACGATCTGAGCAGGAAAACTAATTTACTAAATAAGATACTGGAATGCAATAGCACAATATAATACAATATAATTGGAATTGAAGCTAATAAATCAAATAAAGAGAGAGAGAGAGAGTGTCTGAAACCAAAGGCCTTATGCTAAAGCTGAAGGCGAGACGGCTGGGGAACCTCCACTGCTGAAAATGACCAGCAAAAGAGGAAGTCCCAGGATTTGCGTGCAGTTTTATCTTTCCCTCTGGGTGGAAAATGGGAACGCAAAGTCCTCTGGGATATGGAGTTCTCTTCTGAGAGCCATGTACCCAGAAATTCGGCAGCCCACAGAACTGGAGCATTAACTCTTTAACTCCCAGTGCCTCACATGATGTTATGATGTGGAACACTGATAACAAAAATCATAAAACCATGACAATAAAACATCTAATTTTGTGATTTGAAATATTTCTGAACATCTAATCTGAAGAACCTTAGCGTCTGCCTGTTTATTTCAGAGATGCCACATTTTCATCTGTTTTTTCATTCCTTACTTTTTCTCCTGAGTAGTGCACCTATAAAAGCACATCCGGAAATCTATCTGTAGTACTTGTGATGTACTCTTTTCAACTGTATATGAATGGGACCAATGTTATAGGCTAGAATTTTTTGACAGGAACAACCAAATAAATAAATAAATAAATAAACGCCTAATATACATATGCTAATGTAAGCCATAACTTAGTGGCAAACTCTGAGCTTTGATGAAATAATGAACACTGTAAAATAGTAAAACTGGATAATGTTTTAACTAGATTTTGCTACATTTTTACACGTACCATACAATGTACTGCTGTATGTTATCAAGATTCATATGGTCAATTTTAATACAGATTTTTACCTCATAATAATTTTTAGATTATAAAGCACAAATTCAGAAGAGGTGGTGGGGATTCCTATATTGATATATGTTAAATACAATGTCTCTGATAGAAGATGAAATCCCGGGTAATTATTTTCTCCAATTAAAGTATGAAGGTGATGCAACACAGAGTTTGATTCAGAACTGACAGCATGCCAAGAGTCATCTGAATTAAGATGGTATCTAACCTTGAGAACAGACATTTTTAAACTCAGTTTTCATAGTTGTTTTTTTATAACCAGACTGATACGACTTAAAAAAAACAATCTTTTTTCCAAATAAATTTTTCAAAAATTTCTGACAAGAACATCTGCATTTACAACACTTGTCTAAGAACAGAAACACCTAATTTTATTACCTTCCCTACATGAACAGATTTAAATGCATAATTTTCATCATCATTCTCACCCATGTTAGGTTTTAAAATGAAGCAGTTTATATATCTTCCTAATTGCGAAGACCACGAGTGATAACATTGATGGATATTCTACTTTTTCTCTGGTGAGTGTCTCTCATCATGGTGTTAACGCTGGTGAACTTACAAAGTTTGAGTTTTAACAAACCACTGTTTTCTACTGCAGCTCTGTTTTATCAAAGCAATTACAGCCACTTGTTCCCACAAATCCTCTGTTACACATATGCTTAATATGGAAGCAGAGCAATGAGGAGAATCACTAAGTATGTAAACAGTCAGAATGGATAAACAGGATAAGACAGACAAATCTTTATGTGCTATCACTAAGGTGAGACAGTTAGTGCACACTTAGAGCACATTTGTAATACTTACATTAGAAACTGGGCTATTGACTCATTCCATTACAGGTAAAGCAGTAAAATTAAGTTTACAATTACAAAATTAGACATGTGGGACACATTTACCAGCATAAAGCCTTAATTTAGCTTGACAGATTGTGCTTCTTATTCTTATTATGATGCTATGTTAATAGCACATTGATTTTATTGTTTACCATGGATCATATACATTCTGTTTCAGGGAACATCTTTTCAAGACCATCTTGTGTGTTTTGCTCAAAATGTCCAACTGTTAGAGTTTAATTTCAAGTCACATATATAGAAGCCCCTGTATAAATCTGTCACTACTTGCAGTATGCATCTATGGAATATTCATATTCTGTGGCATCACTTTTTCTTTTAATTTCCAAGATTTCACAGGAACATCTGGTTTACTGGGTCACATATGAGTTGGCTAACTGCACATGCAAAGTCTATCAAATCAAAGCCATGCTCAGAAATGCTGCTTCTTACAAAGCTGTACAATGTAAGCTGGACCAAAGTGGCTATCTCCATCATGCAAATGCAGACAATGTATTTCCAGCCTGAACT